>PPJX02000077.1:0-72891 GCA_003705915.2 Lipomyces lipofer | reverse complement strand
GCTGCTATCTTATGTTGGCCTGGTCTAGGCTGTTGATGTCAAACGAATCATATAAAATTGAACGAGTCGAATAATTCAATAATAATATATCATTCTGATATTTAAAAAAGCGCATACAAATTCCCATACACCCGTCCATCAAACGCCGTTCCAAAAGGACACATCATAAGTACCTTACAAAAACCTTTTCGTCATACACAAAAGGATCCCTAAGAACAGAATCACGGACATATCTTTTCGTTCTCAAGACCCGCTAATATACAAAAAAAATGACCTACGCCGTCCCATCAAGCATCTCATCCATCCTCCGAATATATGTGCTAATGGCTCCCTCATGCTGCAGATGCCCCACAAAATGCCAAATAAATCACCGTTCAACACTTTACCAACTCTCGCAGCATCCCCGCCTGCTCCTCCAACAATTGCAGATCCACCTTTAAGTCAAAATCCATCAAAAACAGCACCCCAATCTCGAGCCGACACAGCTCCTGCTCTGTCACGCCCCCGACCTTGGCGAACCGCTTCTGCGGGTGGTTGATATCCTCCAGACTCTTGGACGCAACTCGCAGGCTCGCTATTACCAGCCTGTGGACGTTGAGCGGCGTGAGCGGGATGATGCGCGTGACGATGCACAGCCGATAGATGTAGAGCGACGTCGCCAGATAGACGGCGGTCGAGATCGGACAATACTGGTGTATCCGCTGAAGATACCTCTCGATGTCGATTGCCGGCGCGGTCTTTGACCAGAATCGCCGCGAGATAAGACTCCGCTGGTGGAGCTTGTCAGCTTCAAACGGTTCTGACGGTGTGAGCGAGGGTGAATGTTCCGACTCGGGCGAGTACTGAGCGACTGAGGGCTCGAGGCCCATTGGTGTGGGAGAAGCGTCTCTGCAAGAGCTGCCGCCGTCTTGAGCTGTGAACGGTAGGGACGCGGAGGGTGGTGGTGATGGCGGAAGAGCGGGCGTTGACAGCGGGTGCCAAACTGCAGACTCGGGTGTTGAGAGCGCAAGGATGTGTTTTATCCCGGCGGTAAGGAGATGGAGCGCGTCGGTGGGAGAAATAGACGACATTGGTATCGAGACTGGTCGGAGAGTACTACTGCTGTCGAACGTGCTGACAGGGGAGATGACTCCGGTGGTGGGAGGCTGATAGTGCTCAATGAGAGTTACGGACATGGCGTTCGTGTGAAGAGGAAGTGCGAGACCGTGAGGCGAATCGAAAAGGGAAGACAAAGACGCTGCAGGTTCGTTCTAATATAGAGTCATTCAGTGCTTGCACTTTAAAATCGTTGAACAAGTGAGGGAGGAGAAGAAATCCAGGGACGATGGCATTGTATTTGAGGAGCCGACGCGGGGGGGCGGCTGTCCACCACACACGGGTGGATGACGGCGGCGGCAGACAGAGCGTGTACACTTCCCAACTCCCGGGCGTGTCTTGTCTGTACCCAAAAAGCAAAGAATGCTAATCTCGCCGCACGCCCTAACCCAGTTCCCGTGCTCCAAGCAGGTACATCAGGGTGAAGGGTTCCGGTCCGCCGCCCCGTGTGTCTCTCTTCCGCCGGATATCCGTAGACACTTCTAATTAACATTTCGGGAAGTCCGTGGCGCATGGCCGCCGGCCCGCCACTCTAGCGCTTCCTACAACACGAGACGACAGGTTGGGCATATTAGCCGACACGAACGGAACGCAAATAGGACGTCATAGGGTCGAGGTCAACGCGTTGAACCGAAGTAGACCCGTCGTGAAATAGAAGGTACCCCGATTCTCTGTCGTTTTCGCCACGAAATTGATGCCACTAAGGGAGAAAGGGAAGTTCGTTTCGATGAGAGTGTCAGGCGCAGGGGAAGCGCGTCAACAGAGGGTCATCAGTAGTCCCATCTGCATGCCTCCTAGTCACGAATCTTTCTGACCGGTCGCTTAATTTCCATCCTCACTACCGCCCACCCAAACACCCATTCTATGTCCGCGCCTCCATAATTATAGTACGGCGTGGAGGCGATCTCACGGGGGTACAATTCCCCCTGACCATTACGAGTTCGTTTTGTCTCGCCTGATTGCTGTGGATGCTTGCGTTTTGTCGACCATTCGTGGGGAACCTCACGAACCGGGCTAATATTGCGGGCGTGGGCGGGTGTGGGCGTGGGTGGGGGTCCCCATTCAGCAGCATGCTTGCCCGTTTCCGTTCATGGCTGACGTGGGAGCGCTCAGTTGCGACCGGGTCTAGGGTAGTGAGCGAAGACGCGACGGTGCAAGCTGAGGGGTTTGTGTCATGCATGTGCAAGTGCAAAAGTTGCCGTTGGACAGCCTTCCGCCTAAGAGAGCAGCTAGCTGCATATGGCGCTGTACATAGAACATCGAGATCTATTTGAAAGCTGTTCACAAGACAGCGCTTATGTCAGGGGGTGTCTGGCGAAGAAGATCTTATTAAACCAAGATCCGAACTGATGCAAATGGATGCCGATAGCAGCTGAATTAGAGGAGGCGACGAGACATCTTCACGGGTTTCTGGCCTGGCTGGCTGGTTGTCGCCTTCTGCTCCTTTCAGTCCCGTTGGCAACTCTCGTCCGCCTGTCACACTCAATTACGAGATGGGCGATTAACTAAGCGAAAATAAGGGTCAGCTTCCCCCGCTATCTGGGAGGAGAGCAACCGATGAAACGCACGGTAGGTCTTAACCGATGAACGCAGCTACACCGGCGCTCCGGCTCACTGGCCCGACAGTTCTGCCTTTGTTCCGGTGGTAAATAGAATGCTTTATTTAGGCGGATTGATGCCTGCTTTTGGGTTATGACACAAATTTATCATTCTTTATTATTCTCCGTATGAAACATGCATTAGTGAACCATTGAGATGTGGATCTAGATCCAGTAATGCAACAAGCCGATCCGGTCGAATCTCAAACACATCCGTCACGTGACTTCGAGCGCGTTTATATCGAGCATGCCGTCATCCAAGGTTGACGTCGCTGGAACCCTGAGTACAGCGACAAATTGTCCGTCGATACTCGACCGTAAGAGTTAATTTTGTGCAGTATTCCTAATGAGAAAGGCGCATATATATTTTCCAACTAATTTGTTGGTAATTCTGTCCCAAATTTGATCCTGCTTTCCCATAGAAAAAATGCCTGCCCCTTACCGAACTTCCTCAGTTTGTCATATTCCAATTCAGACATACTAGAATCGATAGATAATGGCGTCAAAGACCGTGAAAGTTGTAAACGATATTTAAACTTTTGGGGCTGAGGATGGTTACGAGTTCCAGGACGAAACGGATGCGCCAGTAGGAGACTCGGGCTTGAGAGTATAGCAGTTTGCGGAGAGGCAGATATGGTATATTATGGAAACGGAAGTGAGAGCCGTAGGAGCCAAGAAATTCTAAGTACGGAAGTTCGACTTCAGGCTTTGTCTAATTTCCAACGTCTTAAGTCCGAATAACCAGGACGGCTAGGGTGGTGCATAAATATGCGTGGGGCGATGAATGTGGAATAACTAGATTATCCTCCCGATGGATCACGACCGGAAGGGATTTTAGTGTGGTCGATGTCGTGATTCGGAAGTCCCTCCAGTAAGCACGGGCGTCCACCGCCGGAACACAAAGACTGAGTTTCGGAAAAAGGTTATGCCGTGGAGTTTGCAGTGTCGGAAGACTCCCGTCCACTGTCCCATAACGGTCGCGTAAACCGGTTGTTATGTACCCAATGAACCTGCGCTCATTCGCCAACCTCGCCGGAAAAGATTTCGACGGGGATGTCCACGAAAAGCTTTTTCCGACCTATGGCAGACCGCCTGCGTCGCCTATCACCCTTGTCCCTCGAATCTCCTGTGCCTTCGGCTCTCTGAGAAATCATCCAAAGGATCCGCCCTTTTCCACAGAACACGTCATGCTGAGTCCTGGAGGCGGAGAAAACCCGGACAGTTGGCACGTTAAAGCCACCGTTCCTTTTCTGGTTTCGACCTTCGGAATGGGCGATCATGCAGCGGCACTCTTGACGCCTCTTGACGTCGGGTGAGGATCCGCGCGATTTTGCTTCTGGTTGACGGCATGTAATCCCGACGATGACTGTCGGCAGTTAACCGTGGCCAAGCCCAACAGCGGCCAGGGCAATGACGCGCTTGTAAGACGTTTACAACCCTTGGGGAAGACATATACATTACTAGTCCTGCCTCAGCTGTTCAGCTTTTAGGACCTTTTTCATCAGCTTCCCAATATCGGCACCTCCTTTTCGTCCCAGAACTCCCGCAAACTCTCGACAGCAAGCTTGTACGCGTCGTCCCTCTTCTCGTTCCCCTTCTTAAAGCTCGGTCGCTTGTCCCAAGCGTGCCCCACACCTTCCACTATGTAACCGTCAACTCTTTTCCCCAAGCCCTGTAGTCTCGTCCTAAATTTCTCACTTTCAGCAAGTAGCTGATCGCCTCCACACGTGATCAAGACCATCTTGTTCGGCAGCGCATCTTTCAGCAATTGATCGGACGCGACTCCTGGACTAAGTAATGGAGACTTCATATCCGGCAAAGGATAGAGATAAGCATCATCAAATAACTTAAAGAGAGAGGGTGGGATGACGGATATAAGATTGAGATTTGTAGCGTCACGCTCAGCACGCGACTGTGTCCAATCCGTACTCGGATAAAAGCTCACCAAGCTCATCAGCTCACCCACCTCTACATTTATAAGCTTATCCTCCGCTTTCAGTCGGCTTAACTCCTCGTGTAACCGGATCGCAACGGCGTAGGTAAAATTTCCGCCAGCGCTAAAGCCGGAGAATGCAGTGCGGGAGATGTTGAGATTTAATTCTCGTGCGTGCTGCCATAACCAGAGGACGGCGGAGACGCAGTCTTCGATGCCAGTTGGAAAAGGATGCGAAGGCGCGAGGCGGTAGTTGACACTCACGACGACGGCAGAGGTATGTGCGGTAACTGCTGTGGCCCAGCGCGCGTCATCGGAGGCGCTACCGATCGTGAAGCCACCGCCATGGAAGTTGATAAGGATGGGGTGGCCTTTCAAGGACGTGGACGACGCTGGTGCTTGATGCTGAATCTTGTACAACGGAGGGGTGTAGAAGAGGAGATCTATGGACCCTGGGACGCCACTCACGGTGGAGGTGATTGTACGAGTGAAGGATACACGCTGAGGAAGGGGATGAGAAAGATATAGATCGCAGAGCGTGCTAATAGATTGCAGTGTGCGGAAAAAGAATGCTTGAACGAGGAGGATCAATCGTGACATCTTGCGAATTCTCTTGAAGACGGCTTGCGCTGAACAACGTATACGACAGTTTAAAATCAGCAAGACCCCTTGCGAGTCTACAGATCTATAGAAGAATGCTGTCAACAGTATGTCAGAAACCAGAAATAATGAAAATCTCGCTGTTTTATAGTTGTCTCGTGGACATAGGATGTCAAATTGCCAATGATTGATTATTCAAACGCTTTTTTTACGTCTGTCGTTGTCAGACATGCTGACCGGACGGTGGTGTCAGGATTTAGTTAACTACTTTAGTTACGGGCTGCCAATAGCATTTTGACATAGTTATAAGGTACTCTTTAGTCGTTGATCCTCGATTACTAACACATTTTCAAATGTGTAGCTATCTCTAGTTCGTTCAAGTGTAGGTGGCTCTTTAGTTAGACCTCACGTAGAGCTACTGTAAAGTATGAATTCAAGTAGGCTAACTTTAGTAATATATTGTCGCTGAAATTAGCTACTTCCCAATCGAACATTAGGTTGTAGTGTAACTTTGTAGGTTTCCGCAACCAGACGTTTGAGATTTGGAATTGTAGCTTCATATATATCAGTATTGTTAATATTATATAGCTTGGTTGTTTCTATGTTATGTATATATCAGGAAAGCCTGGGAATGAAGGTGACTCTTTACATCTTGAAGAAGACAGGGCAGCGGGGCAAAAACGATTGAGACAATTCGTATCTAATCGGAAAGGATACAAATAGGACTTTAGTTATCTATCGCCACACAAGCGTCACTAAACAATAGAAATTTAGCGGTGTGTTTCCGCATTGCAGTAGTTACTGTGGTCAACGTGCACTTCTATTTCTCCTCCCAGAAGGCGTGCAAATGGTAACATTAACCCTGGAATGTTATACGACCCCAATCGTCTTCCTCAAGCATGTATTGCTCTTTTTCAATGTAGAAGCTGAAAAACATGGCATCGTGGCTTAGACGGCAAAGCTTTGCTTACGCATCGAACTCAGTCTGAAATCGAGCCATGCCTCGCAGGCTCCGCACTTATGCGCATTATTCAAAGTGAATCTATATATATATTATCCAATTTTGCAAGGATGACATCTTTCATCGCCAGGGCCAGCGTTTACCCGGACATCTAGGTCTTCCGCGAACTGCGCCTTCCAGATCACACGATAATTCCACAGATCCGTGGAGCTGAGAACATCGATCTGACTCGGTTTTTTTTCTGTTTTTCTTCTCTGATTTTGTTGAATACTACGAATACCAGTGTCTGCGATGGCTCATGTGTCGGAATCGTTCCAGCCGACTGAGCTGCAGACCGTCACTCCGCGGCGGGCATCAAACGTTGGCACCTTAGGGTCAATATCGCCGGTGGGGACGCCTGTTCCGGACGCAGAGGGCGCGCAGCAGAATGGAGGTGTTCCAAGTACGTTATATTGTGCTTAGATGATCGGATAATGTTGGGGTCTGACTTGACTTTAAGCTGAGCCGCTCTCGGAGCTGATGACGGCAGCACAACGGAACGACGTCGACGAGATAGATCGGTTGATCTCGAGCGGGAGATATTCCGTGCAAGATACCTCTTCCGATGGAGCCACTGCGCTACACTGGGCAGCGATTAATAACGGTATATCATCAATCGAATACTTGCTCGACCACGGTGCCGAAGTCGACCGGAAGGGAGGGGACCTGCAAGCCACCCCGCTTCATTGGGCTTGTCGTGTTGGATTGACATATGCCGTGAACTTGCTGATACAGCGAGGGGCAGATCCACTACGCACTGATACACAGGGATTCAATGGCCTGCATATCGCCATTCACTCGTCGAACATCATGTTGCTTGTGTATCTCCTCCACCAAGGCCTGCCCGTCGACTTCGCAGATCCGCAAGGTCGTACAGCGCTACACTGGGCTGCATACCAGGGTGATGCGCTAAGCGTGGATATGCTATTGCGGTGGGGCGCAAACGTCAAGATAAAAGACAGCACGGGATTCACGGCACTCCATTGGGCAGTTGTGAGGGGGAACATGGCGTCGATGCGGAGGTTGATCGAGGAGGGATCGGATATCAAGGCGGAGACTAACGACGGGAAGACGCCGGCAATGATATCGCGTGAGATGATGTGTTTGCCGGCGTGGAACGCTGCCATAAAGAAAGCGGGAAGGGACGCGGACGGAATGATAATACCGAAGAAGTTGAGTCAGGTGAGCAACCTCTGCTTAATATTTTGTCACGTTATATACTGATATTTCATGCAAGACCGCATTGAATAGAATAGCATTTTTCTGGCCCTGGGCAGTCCTTTGGCTCTGCTTCCAGATTCTCTCGAATTTTAACGCATTTTTGAGCATTATTTTCTGTACATTAGTGGTTTGGGGATCGCATACGCTGTTAACAAAGATCATCGACATTACACGATCTCATTCTTCTCATATATACAAAACCGTATGCATACATATGGGTTGATAACTTTGTCTCTGTATAGACTATTGACATAAATGTAGCCGTACCTCGCTGGAATCTTCTCTGGCTCTGCATTCCTCGTCGCCGTGCGCTGGATGTTTTACATTCTTCCGGCTACATACACCAACTACACATTCCTCAACATACTGTTCTGCTTCACGTTTAGCTTTTCGATGTTCTTCTTTGCCAAGAGCATGCTGATGGACCCTGGTTTTATCCCGCGACCGTCGGGAGTCTCTGAGCAGCGAGAGGTAATTGAGGATTTGCTCGTCGTGAATGAGTATGATTCTCGGCATTTCTGTATATACTGCTTCACGAGACGGCCGCTTAGGAGTAAGCATTGTCGGTTTTGCGACCGGTGTATCGCCAGACTTGACCAGTGAGTAATTTTAGTTACCGTCTACAAGGTTAGGCAGTGCTAACCATTTACAGTCACTGTCCATGGATTAACAACTGCGTCGCCGTGCGAAATCACCGTGTCTTTCTCATATACGTCCTACTCCTCGAAGCGGGAATCCCCATGTTCCTCTTCCTCGTATACAAGTACCTCACCGAGGTCTCCAACCCCGCCACCCCAACGTGTCTCATCCTAAACGACTCACTCTGTATTCCACTCATGCACGACCCCTTTGCAGCCTACCTATCCGTCTGGACGGCCCTTCAACTCACCTGGGTATCCTTCCTCTCCTTCGTCCAGCTCTACCAAATAACGCGCGCGATCACGACAAACGAGGCCTACAATCTCCACAAATATGGCTGGATGGGCGGCACTGGCGACGATGAGGCAGTCCCGTCTTCATTGGTGGATCCTTCCGGCGGTGATAAACCCGGTGCATTTACTCACGCCCACCATCACCACAACCGCGCCGGCGCGATCCAGACGTGCTGTCGGTTACTGGGCATCACAGTGTTCTATAATACAGTTCGCGACTTTTGTGCCGGCATGAACCTGTCGATGTTCTCCGCGTCTGCTAGTGATAGACATAGGTCATCGCGGCGTAGGAGCGCGGTGGTCAATAGCTTCAACCCGTTTGACAACGGCTGCGTGAGTAATTGCAAAGATTTCTGGAGCGGCGAGGAGAGCGTCTTTGCGGTAGGTGTCAATGACGCGTCCGGAGCGGGTGGGAGTGCCCGCATCGGCGGATTGAATGTGAATTACTACAAGTTGTGGGACGTTGCTGAGAATGCGAAGTTGCGAGGTGGGCAGGTAGCCAATGAGGAGGAGTCGTATGAGAGATTGGCGGGGGATGATTTCGTTTGAGCGGTATTCTAATATTATGCTTATTATGTTTCGGACATTGGATGGTTAGGTATAGGGTTTGCGCACGCATTTCCTGTCTGGGTTATAGTATGTGTATCTTTTTAGTATATGATGGCGTGATTTGCGTTGGTCTTTAGCTCCGACTTTGGGAGGGGCCCTTTGGCAGTCCGAAATGATATAATGCTGCCTCAAAAACAGAACAAGCTCAGTTTGTATACATACGATATCACAGAATAACCAAAATCTATTTAACACTCCTAAGTCTATTAGCATAAAGAAACACAAAAAAGAATGAGAAGAAATCGATGAATAACGATAGGCTATACAGTATTACAAACAATATTAAGAACAGCTCCAAATACTTCTCATTTTTTAATTACCAAGTAGCACCCAAACCAACAAAACTAACAAAACAATACGGATCCATATTACATACGCCAAAATCGAGCCCAAACAAATCGTACAACCTGCCCTGCATTATTATGAGGCAATATCAAACAAACCATTCAAATAGCCCAGGTCCATAAAGGGCGTGCCGACACCCATTGACTGTTGCTGCGACTGCGGCGGTTGCTGCTGTAGTCCGCCTGGAATGCCACTTCCATCGACGCCAAATCCCGGAATTCCTGGCACGGCGGCATATGCAGCCGCCGTCGGGTCGGGTGCTGTACCATAGTACGCCGCTTGACTACTGCTCGGCAAATCCTGCATCAGATTTCCCTCGTAGAAGTTCGCCATCTCAGAGTTCGTCCCGGTACCAAACCACGTCATAAAATCCTCCTGCTTGATTTGCGGTTCGCTCGACAGGGACGAGTACTGAGACTTTTGGGGCACGGATTCATTCGATAACGATCCACCCAGTGGCAATTCCTGCGCGGCCGCGTGACTGCCCATATCATACACCGGTGCAGTTGGCACAGCATGGTTAAATAGTGACAGAGTCTTCGGACCGAGATTCTCAATGACAAAAATGCATCGGTTCGCAATCGGCCACATCTCACTCATGACTTCAAAGAGTGAAATACAATTCATGATGTTGCGATTGACCGCCTCCGCGATGGTCATCGAGCGGATTTCCTCGCTCGCACAGAGCGTGTACAACATCGTCATGCTCGCCATGAACAGACTGTGCAGCGCGACCCAGGTGTATGTGATTTTATTCTTCGCATAGAGCGAGGCGTATGAACTGATTAGACTGACGCTCGAGTCGAAGCAGATCTGGAGCGCTGCGACTGTCGGAATAGGACAAGCTGGTGACGGTCGGTGGAGCAGGATTCGGGAGTGATAGTACGCGATCTGGAACCATTCCGTAGACTGAAAGGTACTTTGAGAGGGAAGAGTATATCGCGGGGCATTGTAAATCCATTCCTCAAGGCGTTTGCGGAGCGAGTTGCGTTTGGCTTCGTAATCCGTGTTGTGGCCGACAACGGGCCTAGCGGGGTAGAAGATGAGCTGGATTTCGGCGTTGAGCTGGCGGAGGCGAATGATGTGAAGGAAAGCGGAGAGATCCAGGGGCGACGGAATCTGCTGCATTCTCGAATTCTCTATCTCCTTCGCGAGGCTGGTTGCCTGTGGCGGAGAGTCCTGCTCCTCGTCTGCCACTGAGCCGAGCTCAACATCAGTCAGATCCATCGGCTTGCCAACGCTGATATCTACGTCCGCAATCGAAACCGGCCGTCCCAGTGCCAGAGACACGCTCCGATCAAACAAGTACGCGCACCAAAAAATTCGTTTCCTAATCTCCCGCTGAAACAGGGGGATGTTCTCGCTCGGCTCGCGGTGTAAACCCATATCAATGCACATCCGAATCATCAATCCCACGACGTGCCATACATTCAAGCTCCTAGGGTCGTTGATAGCAAACATTGTGAGTAGAATCAGCCCCTGGATCGTCTGTAAATTGTCGCCGGCAATGAGCGCCTCCAAATGATAAGCCATCGCTGTGTGGTAGTATTGCAGAGGTGTTATTTCGAGGCCATACTTCAACCTTCGCATGTCGATTGCACCGATCGCAAACACCATCAACGCGATGAACGCGTCGCTGTTGGGAACCATAATGTTTGGCATCGCGAACACGTTTTCAAATTGGTTCTCGAAGAACGATGGGCGGTGGAGAAACGGATGCTGCGGCCATCTCGTCGCGAAAAATGATTCCGCGAGTCGTCTCGCGAGTGCCGCATCAGGTAGAGAAGTAAGAATCCTCGGTGGGGATTCCTGCAATGTAGCGGAGTTGAGTAATTGATGCGATCGCGCGTCGAATTGAGCGCCGGGCATCTGCGTGCGCGAGGAATCCGTCCATCGGAATGTCGCCTGGAGGATGCGGGCAAAATGCACGCCGCTCGAGCTGCCCAGGTATCTCCGCTCTGAAGCACCTTCGAGGGATAGGAATCCGATATCTGATATTAGAGGTTCCGTATCCACGTCGTCGTCTAATCAACGTTAGAACATAACCATTTATCATCGCGAAGTAGAATATCTTACCAGGACTCGAGACCGATTGGGAATCAGCACTTGGTTCGCCATCACCACCATTTTTCGACATTTCCCGGATCAAGCGCACTTCTGCTTCGAGCGACCGCACTTTCTCCTCCAGGCTCTCCACATATCCGCGAGGATATTGTCGATATGTCAGGCGATCTGAATAAACACACTCCTTATTTGCCTTGATGCATGTCATGCACGAAGGCACTTGTCCATCGCACTACCATCGATCGTCAGTTTCGGCCGCGGCCATCTTATTAAGAATAATCGTTCATCAAGAGAAACGCACCTTCTGTTTTCGCCTCCTGCAATACTCGCACGCGACCTGTATCCTTGTCAGACCAGGCCGATGCTTCCTTCCTATTCCTGTGAGCCCTGTCGAGGTGCTCCCGGCCGTTGTAGCGGCAGGGGCTCCGCCGGGTCTCATGCCGCCGGATAGTTTCCCGACGCCACTAGCATTGGCTGAAGCAGTCGCACCGCCGAGCCCCGCGGCGGGAGGAGTCGTGCTCATAATTCGGAAGGTTCAGTATATCTAACAGGTGGTACCCTGACTTAGAAATTGTTATTATACTAATTACAGTTATTCTTATTCTGCAATTGTCCCTGGATACCCCATTGGTATTGACACTTAGGTGTGATTCGGGTCTGATTTGGTAGAGCGCCATCGGCGAGCGGGCCATCGTTGAGGCTCACTTGTGTAAGCGTAATTTTGGGCACAGCAAGTAATTTTTAGAATCGAATGTCGACTTGGGCACCACGATTCCAGAAGTATAATTGATATTAAATTGTTCCTTTTATTTTCGAAAACCATAGAATTCTTTTTTGATCTCCGCTATCTATCTTCTTTGCTGCACATGTTGAATCGCAGTAATAAGTAGAGCAATTGTGCGTGTCCTGTACAATACAAACTTTACGGCGCCAGAGTCCAATCTTCTGGCCAATCTACTTCCTTCGAATATACCTGGCACCATTACCCCTAAAGTCTCAGCTAGGATCACATCACAATTGAAGACAAGCACCGACCACATCCAAGCTTCGATGTCGAACAACGTGCACCAGCTAGAAGGTGAGGGGCTTAGTGCGATGGATGTATCGGCGTCAGGGGTATTCGGCGGGGTCCTGGGTTTCGGATAGCTCTCCGAAATTTCGATTTTGGTACCACATTAGTATAAAACCACTACATTTCTTTCCTTCACTGCCCCTTCGAGGTCCTACTTCTCGCTTATGATCACCATCTCATGACCTTTAGTTGCATCAGGGTGGCGGAGCCGTGGAACCTTCCCCCCGCAGCATGGGACACCCATGTCCACGTCTTTGATCCCCATGAGCACCCTTATACGTCCACGCGGTCCTACTGTCCTGCGTCTGCACCGCTAGACAAGCTTCTTGAGTTTTCGTCGCGCTACTCGCAAGACGGTCGCCCGACAAACATAGTCCTCGTCCAGCCGTCGCCGTATGGCACCGACAATTCATGTTTAGTTGAGAGTTTGCGGAGATTAAACAACATGGAAGGCGTTGTCGCGCGAGGTATCGCAGTCGTTGATATCGACACCATCACGGACACGGAATTGCAAGACCTACATGCCGTCGGTGTGCGCGGGCTCCGCGTCAACTTCGAGTCCGCGGGCAGTGACGTGGAGCCCGAGTTAGTGAAACATATTCTCGCTACTGTCGCTGCGCGGATACGGCACCAGAAAGACTGGAAACTCCAGGTCTTCATAGCTGGTTCGTTCTGGGATAGTAAACAACCCCCTATGCCATTAGGTCTAAGCTCCAAGATCCAAGTCTAACAGCATTCACAGCTCTCCTACCCTTCATCCCCACACTTCCTGTCCCCATCGTCGCCGATCACTTCGGCGGTCTCCACGCCGCCTCCAAAGAACCCGCCCATCCTGACCCTCTCGCCCAACCAGGCTTCTCGTCTCTCATCGCACTCGCGCGCTCAGGAAAAGTATTCATCAAACTCTCCGGTCTCTACCGCTCCTCCGATGCGCCACCGCAGTATGCAGACCTCGCACCACTGGTATCAGCACTTACGGCGCAGGTCCCAGAACAACTCATCTACGCGAGCGACTGGCCGCACACGGGCGACTGGCGCGACCGCATGGGCAGGGAACAGGATGCTGTCGAGGATTTTCGAGAAGTGGATGAAGTGGGCATGTTGAGAGGACTTTTTGAGTGGGTGGGCGGGGAACAAAATTGGCGGAGGATTTGCGTAGATAATCCGGCGAGGCTGTTCGGTTCGTGAAGCGGAGGTGGTGTGTGGTGGTCGTGCGGTGCAAGGTGGGATCCGAGGAGTTAGGGCAGCTGAAATCCGAATGGGTAGGTTGGGGCCTTAATTGTTGCATATCAGAAAGTGTAGTAGCTATTATGGTGTATTTTTTAACCTTTATTATACTAACGCATAATTCATAAATTAATATGGTTGTAAAGTGCTTACTATCTAATAGTTATATACATTAATTCTATCTGGAGAGACCAGTCAGCGCCAAGTTCTGGCGTCTACCACATTCCGCTCAGATTTGGATCCGCGAGATTTCTGATTGAAGACCTCACGAATCTCTAAGTTTTACCAATCGAGGAAGACATATATCGGAAAAGGATGAATTATGAATATAGTTTTTCCGAAGAAATGAGAGAAAATCGAGAAATGCTTCTTTTAACTAGGAGACGTCTGACTGAAATGACTAAATTAAATGCCTAACTAATTAACATAAAAGTAACTCTAAGATATTTAAATGGAGGGCCAGCACTCAATATATAAAAACATCCGCATATCATGACAAAGATGTATCCACTAAATTATATACCAAACCACTTCTACTGCATCTTACATATTGTAACCCATGTATACACTATGAACTCCTATGCTCCGAATAACCACATTACAAATACAACTTCTCTCTTTCCACCTTATCCGTCTCATTTTCGCCTTCCAACCGTTCGCGTTCCCGTTCCTCCACCTCCGCCCCAGGCGTGCTGTCCGTCCTACTCTCCTCATCAACCTCCTTCTCAAACGGAACATATCCTGAAACTTCCTCCTCAGTCGGATAAGCGTGCTTTCGAATCTCATACCACTTATAGTCAAACAACCTATCCATGCTCTCAAGGCTCCGCCCACTTGTCTCGGGCACCATGATGAAACCGAATACCCACGAGATTGCGCACCACGCGGCCCAGAAGATGAAAGTACCCCATGTATTCATGCCCTCGAAGAGGGCAGGCGTGGCTTTGGTGATGGCAAAGTAGAACAGCCAATGGAAGCCGCCGGAGAGGCCGCCACCAATAGAGCGGATCCGAGAAGGGTAGAGCTCCGAGCCGAAGAGATAGGGGAGCGAGTAGAGACCTATTGACCAGCCCAAAGAGTGGATATATATCGCCCCGATGGCGGCGCGGGAGGTGCCGATGGGGACGGAGTTTGGGTCGCTGAGGTAGAACTTGAGGTACCCACCTAAGTAGAGGTGGCAGCACATCTGGACGACAACGCCTATCAGGAGTGAACGTCGTCTGCCGATTGCGTCGACGAAAAAAAGGGACGCCAAGAGCGTAGTCATGAGCTTCGCAAATGCGTACAGGCCAGTGGAATAGATTGCTTTGTTGTCGCCCTTCACACCGATGAGGCCGAAAATGGTGGGAAGGTAGTTGGTGATGCCGTTCGCCCCGGACCATTGAGCGAGGAAGTACGTCATGAATGAGAGGCGAAGACGACGTAGGTTGGAGGGTACGGTGACTGCCTCTCGGAACTGAGACCGCAGTGACAGACGACCGAAATATTCGCGCTCGTTCTCCACTCCCGACTTGATCTCGTGATACTCCGCCACGAATTGTATGTGGTCCAACGGCAGGCGTCGAATTTTAAGGAGCGCGGCATGCCCCTCCTCGAACCTCCCGCGCATGCACAGCCAGCGCGGCGACTCTGTGACAAAGAAAGAGAGGAAGATGGAAATTGCAGGGAGGAATGTCTGGACAAAAAATGGCACCTGATACTGCAACGTCTTCGAGGAAGAGATGTGGATATTGACGCCGTAGACGACAAAGACTCCGATCATTTGCGAACCCAGCATCCAGAGATTGAACCAGAGCGTCATTAATCCACGCGTCAACTTCGGGGCGACCTCGACAATGTATCTGTTCAAGTCAGCATGCACTCAAAATTGAAACATTGAAGACCACTTACGTCGGGCCGATGACAGAGGCAGCGCCAATACCCATGCCTGCCCAGAGTCTCCCGAAATAAAGAGCGCCAATATTCCCATACGAAAACGTCGACGCCAGACACCCCGTCATGTAAATGGCCATGTACAGCCGCAGACTCCATATCCTTCCCAACCTGTCGTTCGCAAACACCGACAAAATTGCCCCAACACCTGCAGTCAGGTTGACAAAAGAAACAAGGTTGGAGACCTTATTCGTGTCCGTGGCGAGGTCGATGTTAAACTCGGAGGTGAAAGACTTGAGCTTGGTGATGGACGCGCAGGAGCCCTCGTCCCAACCCTTGGGCATACCACAGCAGGCAAAGACAAACACACAGAGGATGAGGTGGCGGTTGTAGATTTCGGGAGGTGAGGTCTTTATGGCGCGGTAGTACTTGACGAAGGGCGATCGCGCAACCCATGACAAGCTAGCGTGGCGCTGCTCCTGCTTCTGTAATACGACGTTGTCGGAGTGGGACATGTTGCTGGGATCGTAGAAGTTAGCCTTGGGCGGGGAGGCGGAGGTGGACGTTGTGGTGAGACGATGGCAGTGGCGATGTATAGGAACAGTGGCGTGGAGACCGTGAACTGCGCTGAGATACACACGTCGCAATGTCGCGAACTGAGACGCAAAAAGTAAACTTATGTTTTCGTCTGACCAGGGCACTCATATATAGAGACGTCAATGAGCCACTGTCTGGCACGGTAAGGCTGATGAGACGTGGGCGTTGTTCAGCAGATCGCAGTTGTTCCGCGAAGAATATCGAGCGGCGTACGGTGCGACGGGCCTGACCCGGCGTTCACCAAAACCAACCAAAAGTGACTGACCCGAAGAGGATACACAATGGAAAATGGCCCAGCTAATGGACGGCCAGCTCTCACGCAATTGGAAGCCAGATCCCGCCAAGTGAATTAACGGTATTTTAAATATTGGTAGTTGTCCACTGTTGGCTTGTTTAAATGCCTGAGTGACTTATGTCCCCCGCACTAGCTCCAATAAAAACTTTTTTAAGCGAGACCCGATTTGTGATCGGGTCGCACGGTAGCTCGTGGCTTCGGGCTTCGCTTGGCCGCCACCTGTGGCCCCACTCAGGGGTAGGTCTCTCTGTGCCATATTAGTGCGGCTTCTTTTGGCCGTAAGTGGAATGGGGTTATAAACCCGTGCGCGCTCAGGTTGTGAAAGTTTCCTCTGCTTAATAAGCCCCTGCCCATATCGCCGGATGTGGGGGTTCATTTTTTAAACGGTCACTGAACCGGAATAACATGAACTCGGTCTCAAACTAGTCTTCTTCCCGGCGTTCTAAGATCTGAAGAGCCCAACGAGACTTGAACAGCTTTCTGGGACGAAGAAGTATCATTTATGGGGCGCTCCGTCTCGGTACTGTTGAACATATATTTCCAGATTGGTGTGTAACCGACTGCAAGTGTTTTGTTCTTGCCTATATGATTAATGTCCAATTAATATCCTCACACGCTGCCAAATTGTTTCACGCTTCGTTCTGGTTCCGGTTTTAATTCCCATGCCTGGCCTCCGACTCTGCAACTGTTCATCGAGAGCCGCAAGGGACATATGCATACTTACAATCGAAATATTTGGTTTCAGACGCGCAAGTCTCGGAGCCGCTCCGACAAAGTCTGAACTTTGAAGAAAAGTGACTAAACCTTCTGTAAATTTCACCTCGTGAGTCATTCCCTTTTGGTGCGCGTTGGTTGTCCTCGTGGCGGTGAGGGACATTCGGTTGGATAACGTCTTTGTAAGGTCATCCGACTGTTCTGGCACTCTGGCCGTATACCATAACACGGATTTCGTTATTGAAAAGATCTCTACCATGTCCAAGGAGGAGGCGGTCGTGATCCTCGAAGGCACCATCAAATACCACGAAGACGATCCAAACTTTCCGTTGCCCACGATGATCAAGGTCAAGCCCCGGTCCGCCGTCGTCCATGCCATGGATGATCCTGAACGCCGTTCGAGACCATATGGGCTTTCTTCTTAAGTTGTCTTCACCATCGTGTCTCTGGCATCAACCAGGTCTTCACTACTCGACAGCCCAAGATCTCCAGCTCCAGCGCCGTCATTCAGTTGTTGCTGTATCCAATCGGCAAGATCGTCGAAAAGATCGTCCGGGACTGGGGATTTACGTTCCATAGTGTCCGGTGGTCACTCAACCCCGGCCTGGTCCTGCAGGGACCAAATGGTGGCCACTTGCGTGACAAAAGGCAGCGTCTGGGCGCCACCAACGCGAGCATGCCCAGTTAATTGGCATGGGGCTCGCCGGCACAATGCGACGCTGAGAATAGAGAACGTTGTACGAGAGTTTCAAGGACCTGATGAAGGATATCCGGCACCCACGCGACGAGCCACGAGAGCATTCGAAGACGCGGCTACACGTGATTGGGGAATAGTCAGATTAGGGTTTTCCGGGTGTTTTCGAGTTTGCGTGGATGGCTTTTCGAGTTTGCGTATTTGGCACAGGGTGGGCGGGGCATTGCCAGAAAATCGAGTCTGGCATGCGGTGTCAAAAATCGAGACAAAATTTGTGGCTTATGTAATGACTTTTTCTGCGATTTTTGGAGTCTGGTCGCGCAAGGGTAAGGGTTAAGTCTACGGGAAGTCACCCATTCTACTCCTGTACATTATATCTTCTCCTTAATTATCGGCATGAGTACTCCAGTCGCTCTATCTGAGAAGGAAATCAAAACTCTTGGGTCCAAGACCCTTGAAGGCGAGACTCATTCAGTTGCAGATAGATCGAGTAAGCTAACTTTAAAGCAGCGCGCGACCTTTCATATTCACCATACTCAAAATTTCGGTAAAGAATTAATACTTCACTCATTTATACCTTCGGTATGAATGAATCTGACCTTCTCTCTTGGGAACAAACTATAGAGTTGGTGCTGTTCTCGTTGCGCAAGACGGAAGTTTTATCGAAGGTATTTCTCAGAGATGGTGAGATGCAAGCATAATTGATTCTGAACACTGTAGGCGCAAATGTGGAGAATGCTAGCTACGGTAACTGGCCCCGTATCCCTGTGACATTCCGGAGAAACTAACGTATAGAAGGAGCATGTATCTGTGCTGAACAGACTGCCATTGTGAAAGCCATTGTGAGTGATATATAGAACTTGTGTTATGTGCATTTGACACTAATGACCTAGACCTCTGGATATAAAGAGTTTAAGGCTATAGGTGTTGCCTCCAGTGCTGGGACTTTCACGTCGCCTTGTGGAATATGCAGACAAGTGTATTTTCATCATTCGTCTTTTTACCTTCGCAATTGATTTTGACAGATACGCAGGATACGGGAATTCGCACCCAGTGTTGAGATATATATGTTTGCAGAAGATGGAAATTATGTAATGGAGACACTGGAAGCATTGCTACCTTTAAGCTCCGGACCTGGGGATCAGCATGTATAGGGGTTGTGAAGTTATGCGTTCTACGGAGTAGATGTGTATAATATTAGCATTAGTATGCTTAGGAATACATGCTTCACTCGAAATCCTCATCCAACAATGTAGTGTATGCCTCGCCAATCATCTCCGACAAATTACTCGCCAGCATGGCCCTACCATATTTCTTAAACGCCGCCCGAGAACAATATCTAGTCACCGCAGCCGCACCATATGCCGATAGCATCATTAGCCGGGCATCATCCAGCGAATTATTATGATTCCAGATCCTACTCTGATAGGCATATTTCCAGGCCAAAAACGTTGACAGTGTCCCGCTCAACGTATCACCCTGCCCACCAACACGCTTCTTCCGTCCAGGCATGTCGCAAGTCAGTTCGCTTATTCCATTAGATATGTAGTCTATCCGGCCTTTTCTATAATCGTCGGTCCACCGAACGCTTTGGAGAGTTGATGACAAAGCCCCTTTGCCGTATCCCCTGATTCTGGGAACGTTTCGGGGATATCAATGCCAAGCGACACCATTATACCGCGAGATATCACGGGCCAGCGATATAGCTTGGCCAATCTGTCCGTCCAATATCAACTAGTGTCAGCACTAGGTTGTTTCGGCTGTCGAAATATTCGATGCTTCCTGGACCGTCGCCGATACCCGCTGCGCCACGGCAAGTAGTTTCGGCACCAATTCCTGTCCTTCGAGCAGGGCAGCTCCTTGTCCCTAGCAGCCCCGCGCCCGCCAGCAATGAACAGCAGAATCGGAAATGGACTGACGCGGAGATGCTACGTCTTTTACGGAGCTACTATCTCTCGTTGACACAGCATAGGGCAAATCAAGTTTCCGGCGATGGCGACAACTGCGGTGTGATTAAGTTCGAGAATCGGGAGCATCTGTTCGAACGGGTATGCGAGTTCTACTGCGGCGACGAGCTCCCCAGGGCCAATTCGTTGGTACCAAGCGACGGACACAAACTATTTCTTAGCGTCACCATTTAAAGCTAACGCTAACCTTAATGTGGCGTAAGAACGGTGTTAAGGTTTTACCTGAAATCGGCCAAATCGTGTAAATTACGGGGCCATATTAACGGGAAAAAAGTGGGGGACAGTTTATACTCCCTTGATATGAAACAATGCACGATGGCAGAGATACTCGTCATTGTTGTCAGTCGCTTGGTGATTGGTTCGTTAAATTCTGCGCTTAAGAAAGAATTTTTCCAGCTTTTACTTACATGTAGCTGGCATTTTGCATTAGGGCCGTGCTTTAACGCTTATCTAGTAACATTTTTTGGGCTCGGTTGGTCTTGGCGAGATAGCTAGTCGCCCATTGCGGATTCGTCATGATTCAGCGTTATCTTCTGACGTCAGCATCAGGCTGTTTATCTCTGACAGTCGGGATTAGAGTTTGACAGTATTAATTGTATCGGACTAATCTGCGATAAAGTTCAACCCTACGTTCTGCACAAGCACATGTCGGAAGCGGTGCCGCGACATCTGGTCAGTTAATAAGCTTTAATGAGTGACTTGGAAAGTTGGCGTTTTATCACCTAAACTCAATTTAACTTGGTCAGGGTCTCCTGCAATTTAGTGCGTACATCAATGTATTCCCGACGATGGGTTATTTCGCGGGTCTATGTTATTCTAGCTTCCCGCATGTCAAGCCTGGCACAATTCAGTCAAGTTAAATAAGCCATTGACTTCCCTCTTCCTTACTCATCCTTTCAACTTCACAGTCAGTAATAAAGTTCGAATAACTTGAAAGTGACGATTGTGCCGTCTAGTTGGGTATTGTCATCAACGTAATTACCCTAATTGATACCTAGCTTTTTGCAGCAACTGGCATAGCTCTGAACTAAAGGGCAGGAAATCAGTTCATTATCGGAGTGTTGTAACAACGGGTGATTAGTTGTTACGAGAGGTGAGTGTTAAGGCTTGTTGTAAGGACCACTGTTTGATGCTAATTGTATAGCCCTAGCTATCAGTTTAGAAATAACTAGAAATTAGCTCAACTCTATGTCAAGTGTTTCACTGGATAAGAGTGCTCAAGGCACTGAGTTAGTACCGGGTGACTCCGGTTCGGGGTGGAGTGGGTGGAGTCCGACAGTCAAAAAGTTAAATAAGATATCGAACATCTTGTTTGTCATAGCATTGATTACGTTTATTATTGGCCAGCTGCCGAAGGTGTATCAATATTTTACATAGAAACGAGACATATGCTGTACAAGTCGGCATAGACGGTAATAGCACCATGACAGGAACAGGACTATATATATACAACGATAAATGAACAGATTCACATCTAGAAACACAGATGTGGCACTCAGGAGCTCTGGAGACATATTACAGTATCCAAGATTCGGCCGAGTTGTAGCCTGGTGGGGCTTGCTCACCAAGTTATTGGGGTACGCTGCCGGTCAACGACATCACTTGGACTTACTGTCAAAGCACGTCACGATGCTACTCGTCATAAGATGGAGGGACCTGTGCGGATCAGAATTTGTTTGTGTATCCATTTCCTATCTACTCATACATGTTAGACTGTGAAGATCATATACCGACCTCACAGCCTTACAACGTGCTGTAAACTGTGGGAGTCAGGGGGGGCACTCACCGTCATGAGATCGTGGCTGGCTTCACTGAAATTCTCCGTACGCGAAACGTCCGCTCGTCCACGGTTAGCGTTGTGGTGGCCAGATTGTTCATATGGAGAAGCGGTGTCAGTTATAGAAGCGACTTTAGTGACGATTTGGTGTGATGGGGTTTGGAAAAGTGAAATAGTTGGTTGCAGACATGCAGTGAGGGCGTCAGTACTGAAGTGTAGAGCGGTATCTGTTCTGTTGATCATTCACTTTATTTGTTCTAGATCATACTCTTAGCAGTTAACCAACAGGGCCCTAAAATGCATTGCTATCCGCTTCTTCAGTAAGCCATGAAGTTCCTCCTATGCTTTCCAAAACACAGTTCCTTCAAATAGCTTCCTCGCAGTCCTAAACACCGTTGCATGCAACAACTTCAATGGCCTGTCACTCTGCCCCTCATACTTCGCATCAACGACAATCTTCCCACTCGGGTGGCCAATCGTGATGCCATCTCGATCAATTATCTCTCGGTTACCTATCGCAGCATTCACGACCGAACCCTCAATCTTCGCAGCAGCGGCGGTAGCAAGCGCAACGGTGATAGGAATAGCGCGATGCGGTTGTCCAACCGAAATTGCGCGCACGATGACATCAACCTCGTCTTCATCAAGTACAGTCTTGTTGTCCAGCAATACATGCGTCCTCGACCTCGACACAAAGCATATCTTGGGAATGGACGTCGTCTTCGCCGCGTCCTCGAGTGACGTCACAAGCCCCATCTTAACCGCGCCGTGGATCCGAATACATTCCAGCTTCTTCAGCAGTGTCGGATCACTATCAATTTGATCCGGGAGGATCGTGCCGTCTTCTAGTCCCAGTTCAGACGCGCTCACGAAAATTACGGGATTAGCTGCATCAATAAGCGTGGCATCGATGTCGCCAACGTCATTTGGAATTTCCGTCAACTTGTCACAGACGTTGCCGCTGGGTAAGAGTTCCCCAGTTTTCGACCCCGCGGGGTTAATAAAATCGAGCTGAATCTTCGCCGCCGTACCACTCACTCCATCAATCGCAAAATCGCCATCCGACGCTGCTTCGCCCTCCAAAACCGGAAACGTAGAATAAATAATCTTCCCTGTATTCGTATTATGAATGCGCACTGTAGCCATTGGCCCACCCCCCGGATTCTCAACGGCTCTTCGCTCCACCATCCCTGCATCATACGCATACGGCCCCACCGCGGCACTCATATTGCCGCAATTACTAGCATAATCCACATACCCGTCCTTCACTCCAACCTGCGCAAACGTGTAATCCACATCCGCGCCTTCGACCGACGCAGGCCCCACAATGCAGACCTTGGACAACGAGGATATACCGCCACCAACGCCGTCGAGCTGTCGACCGTTGGGGTCAGGCGACCCGATCACGCCAAGGAAGATGGGAGACCAGGCGGCGCGGGCGACTGGCAGGTCGGACTTCTTGAACATTATGGCGCGGGAGGTGCCGCCGCGGTAGTAAAAGGCTGGAAGACGATTCTGTCTGCAGGTTAGGGGTGCGAGGGAGTTAGAGAAATTACGAGCAACGGAGAGACGAGGGAGTCGTGATGTTCGTGGTTTGCACTGGTGCGGATGAGACATTATTAGCGTTCAAAAAGTAAAGATCGACCAAAAGATGGAAAGAAAAAGGACGTACCATTACGAAGACGACTTGATCAATATTTCGTTGACTTAATTCAGATGTGGGAATCAATAAAGTTCTGGCGAATTGGGCCTTACATATAAGGACAGACCTCTGTTCGGAAACGGAACAGTCTATGTGATTTTTAGTGAGTGTCCCGGACTCACAGCATTTCCACGGTTAATAAACCGCTTAAAGTAAGACTCTTCTAGAGAATAAGTTCAGTCATCTTAACCATCTAGAATCAGGAGATGCTGAAAATGTGGCTATAGCAAATTGCTGGCGATATTAGATGCGCAAAATCGGGTAGCCTCTCCGCTCTAAAGTAAGAGGAAACTGGGGACAGGGTAATTGTTTGTGCGGTCGCCATATTCCAGGAACTCATCAGGTTAGGTGTGTGAACGATTGCATGCAACTTGTCAGAAGTATGGACTGATCTCGTGGAAATACAAGCGTTTGTTTATCTATATATCCGAGTCAATGACGTATTTGCCAATAGCTACGCCGGTACATGGAAAGGAATGGTATGTCTGTTACGATCCCAAATCAAGTGTTATAAGAAATCGTCCCACGCCCAAAGAAGGTTGTCTGATAGACTTAATGCCGGATCCGAGTCCCTCAACTTGTCATCCATCCCAATAAAGTCAATGATTCCCTGGCTCGTCATACTCGCGGTGCGATAAGCCTTGAGCTTCAATAATTTAGGCGTCAAATTGATGGTGCTCTCTGCCCTACGCGAGCAAACAGTTGATTAGTGTCGCGAGGGCACGACAATCTTCTGGAAATTCAAAATTCTTTACAATACACTTAATTTTACTATGAAACGACCAGTATAACCCGCATATGTTATATTAATCTTGTACCCTACCCGAAGTACACACCGTCTAGTTTCAGAGCAGTTCCAGTCTCGATAAGAATGATCATAATAATGATCTTCCAAGTAGCTCTTTGTTCAACTAAAAAAGCTTTAATAGAAAGATCGCTGTGCGTCTACAGTGATCCAATACCACTACACATTAACGGTCTCCTGTTTCTCCACAACGCAAGCAATACATCAGAACTTGCGTGCTTGCACAGTATATAAATAGACGCAGCAAATTATTATCCGTCAGTATATAGAAACAAGGTCATATACTGGCTTTCACCGGGTCGTCGCTATTCACAGTCACAACAACCTTTCCGACACGATCCTGCTCCAGAAGAGCCTTAAAGGCATCCTCCATATTCTCGAGACCGTTGATAATACTCGCGACTATTGGGACAATCTTGTTCTCGCTGACTAGTGCCAACATCTCGTCGAACTCCCGCTTCGATCCCATAGTAGAGCCGCGGAACTGACGAACCTTGGTTAGTAGCAGTTTTCAAAAGCCAGCATGTACTAAGTATATACGAGCCAACTCACGTCCAAATTCTTGAGAACAGCCACCATGCTGACTTCAATCTTTGGCCCCGTGGTCATTCCATAGCAGACAAACTTCCCTCCTGCCTTCATCCCTCCAATTGTCTGCCCAAAAGTATTCCCACCCGCCCCGTCTATCACAACATCAATTTCACCCGCACCTTTCTCTTTCATAACCTCCTTCAACTTCTTCCCCCATCCCTCCTCCTTGTACAAAACACCGCCATCGGCACCTAACATATCGATCGCAAAGGCCAGCTTCTGCTCACTACCAGCCGTAACGAACACCCGAGCACCAAGGGCCTTCGCAAATTGGATAGCATAAAGCGCAACTCCGCCACCACACCCAGTCACCAAAACGTTCGTGTCGACTGCGACGACCCCGCCCTTCGTAGCTACTGCACGGTATGCCGTCAACCCAGCAAGCGGCAGCGCCGCGGCCTGTACATCAGTCAAGTGTTCTGGACATGCTGACAGCAGATCAGGCGAATCTAGCAGGATGTATTCGCCAAACGTTCCGATGGGGTAGAATTTCGTGCCGCCTAGGACCGCAAATCTGGATGCCGACTCGGGCGCTTCTGGTGCGGAGATCCAGCCGTGAGCGGGGTAGACTAGCACTCGCTTGTTGAGCCATTGGGATGAGTGCCGGGAGTTTCCAACCGCAATGACGATGCCGACGCAGTCCGAGCCGAGTGTGGTTTTGAAGGCAGTGCCGGGGTAGAGGTGTTGTCTGACGAAATGGTCGCGGTGGTTGAGCTGCATATAGCAGAGGATAAACAGTCTTGCGTCAGCAAGCTCTGCTGAGCATAGCACTAGATGTATATACAAATTATACTCACGGAAACGGCATGGACCTTGACGAGGACTTGGTCTCCAGTGGGTTTCGGGACCGGGAGGTTATCGTGTGAGAGGGGGTAGTAGACCTTTCCTGGTGCTCCTTCGATCTTGGAAATGGAGACGGCTTTCATGGTGGATGCAGTCGTCATTGCTCGAGGAAATTGAGTGACCACTCGTTACTAATAAATGGCGATCGGTATATGGATGTAGTTGGTTTCGCAAAAAGGAGAGAGGATTAAAAGTATAGTAATGCAAATGCTAGTTAGATAGGCGGGGAGTGCTGTACAGCCCAGTAGGCATATCAAGGTAGTGCGAGCTACTAGACCATTGATAGTCTACATTTCTAGGCCAAAGCCATCCTCAGATTTTCGTTATGATGTATGACAAATCAGTTGGAGCATTAGCTTGTTTCTGAATGGCAGAACCGATGGCGCAACAAACTGCAACACAACGTGCTGGTGATTGATGCCGCCAATGTCCATGCCGTCGGTTCATCATGAAACTGCCTCTTTGTACGCATGGACTCAGTCGAGGAATGAAGAACAATCCACGCAATGCAGCTATATTCCAGAAACCGAACCTCAGCATGCCTACATCATTTCAAGGGTATTTGCATTACAATTAAATCATATCATAACTTCTTGTTCGCCGTAGGACAAACCAAAAAGTTACAGCAATCGGCAATAAAATGATCCTTTACACTTTTATATATCCACGCACGCACACCCGTCAGCCAAATAATTCCTGTACACACGTTTAAGGGTTCTCTTCGACGAACTTGATGCCCTTGGCAATGTTCTTCTTCAAGTCAACTTTGGCAGCCTCGATCAGACCGGTCTCGTACTCATTTATCTCGCCGAGAGGGTGGATTTCCTCAGCACCGGACGGGCCCAGAGTAACTTTGCTGGCGAAGAAGTCGATGCCCTCATCTTTAAACAGGGGCGAGTCGACGTAGGTGGGCTCGGTGACAGGGGTGCCGCTGAGCGAGGTGAGGAGTGAGTCGGTGAATCTGGCCGCGGCCTGTGCCATCGAGAGGGTAGCAGAACCGGCACCGTCCTTAGCCTTGACGACCTCGTCACCACCAAATTGGATGCGGTTGACGAGCGCGTCGCGGGTCTCGCCGGAAATGTCAGGATGGTTCGACTGCGAGAGCAGAGGAACGATTGTGACACCGGAGTGACCGCCAACGACGGTGACAGGTTCTTTGTTGGGGTCGGTGCCCTTGACCTCGGAAATAAAGCGCGAGGCACGGAGGACATCGAGAGTGGTGACACCGAAGAGCTTCTTGGGGTCGTAGACGCCCTTGGACTTGAAAACCTCTGAAACGATTGGGACCGTCGAGTTGACGGGATTGGCGATGACAAGGACGAAGGCCTTGGGCGCATAGGTGGCCGCGGCCTTGGCGAGGTCCCGAACAATGGACGCGTTGGTGTTGAACAGATCGTCACGCGACATACCGGGCTTGCGAGGGATGCCTGCGGGGATCACGATGACATCGGTACCGGTCAGGGTCTTCTCGAGACCGCCATTGTCGGGCAGGTAGCCGGCGACGGTGGAGTTGGTAGGGACATGGGAGACATCGGCGGCAACACCAGGCGATCCACGAAGATCGTAGAGGGCGAGGTTAGTGATCTTGGAGTTGAGCTTCAAGAGAAGCGAGAGGGGTTGACCGATACCACCTGGAGATGTTAGCAATGAGAATATGACCTACAAAATTTCGTCACAGGTAGACAATTGAGGCAATGCGCCCGTAGAAATTGTAGATCCAAGACGCCTATACACTCACCAGCAGCACCGAGAACGGCAACCTTGTAGGCCTGCAAACGAACAACCATTGTTAGCTCCTTCTTGATTGCGAATCATAGGGGAACAATAAACAAGTAATAACGGCCAAGTCCAATCGGCGATAATTCACCAAGAATCGAGTTGAATCACCATTTTGCTCACTCTCAACCATCACATCCTGGGGAACTCAATGCAATCGGAAAAACCGAACTCACCGTCGAAGCAGTCGAGGAAAATGCTCGGCGCTGGACCTGCGCGAAAGCGGAACGAGCGATAAGAACCATTGTGAATTATATATGTAATGCGAACGAGGAAATTGCAATTGACAAAGACAAACGGGCGACTGAGCTGGGGAGTGTGGGAATGGAAGGAAAGAAAAAGGACAGCGGAGAACCGGTAAGCACCGTCGCAAAGAGCAGCACCAAGCCCCGAGTGCACCGCCAGACATGCACAGCCTTTTTTGTTGGGACCTGACCAATAACAGAGCACTAACATCGCCACAATGCATAGCCGCGGGTGGCACAGGTGGCGGTGCAACCGAGTGGTCGACATCGGCGACGACATCGGCCAGGTTCCGGAGGTCACTCGGAGCTGTTTTGCTTGTGTGTCTGTGAATGTGTACACGACTTGATCATTGTTTTTTCAGTACGCACTCCATTTGAGGAGGAATTCCCCAGCATTGCGTCGGGCGTTCAGTAATTCTCATGCTGCTATGTCAAATACTATCCGTCTTCGTCCCAACCAGAGAGTACGTGTGCTGCTCAGTATAAATTATTTTATATAGATTATATAATGATAGGGTGGGAAAGTCGTCTGCTCAAGTGACTTCCATAGCGCAACTTGGCCTGCCTGTGAGCTTTGATGCAGGAATTGCTACTCACGTATCCTAAATAGGCGATCCACAGATTTCGGTTACGCCTCGACTCCTTTTTTTTTGTTTTCTGTCTATATGGGAGCGTCGAAAAAAATAGCTTTAAAAAAAAATTAATTCTGAACGGGCTTTACTGGATGTTCGGCCCAAGCTGTGGTCCGATGGTAGATGTACAGTCATGCCCAAACGTACTTCATTAGTCTTATTGCGGAGCTGCAGCTGGCTCTCCTGGCCACGATATTTCACCGGCTGTGCAAATATATACAATGGTTGCGACGCGGCAGACTACAACTCCATCGGCTATACTGTTTCCGCAGCTGACGACTCGACGGGAGCTACATGTTCCGTCGACCGTGTTAACATTGGCTGCGCCTGTCCTGTCCTGCCGGTGCAAATGCGTCTGAATGTTTGCTCGTCTGCTTCCAGTGTGTTTATTGGCACAGCCGTCAAAGTTTCCACGGCGTTAGAAAGATTAAGGCAGTTGTTGATACCAAAATTTAACAAAAACAAAGAACCTTCGCAGAATTGAAGAGTGAAATATATCGGGAACCTCAAAGTCACGTCCTACAATCAGGAAAGCCATGGTCCAGTATACCTAACCCAGGTATAATGAAACCTATATCAATTTTGGTTGAGGTTAGGGTTAAGGTTAGGGTTTATGTGCTCGACCGCGCTCTACGGCAACAAATGTGCATTGTCGGAATTTTATTCGCGCCGATCAGCCAAAGCGTTTATCGAAAGCAGTCTCCTGAGTATCGCTTCGAGAACGAGATAGTCGAGACAAATATTAGCGTATAGATGTATAATATTCACATTTAACTGATCCTTCAAATGATACAGAATACAGTCAAACCAAAATTGCCCCTTACGGGTTATCAGCTCGCCTAATAAGGTTTAAGCCTCTTTCGACTCGCTTCGCCACGCGAGACGTCACTCTTACGCCTCCTGTGGTGATGTGGCTCTCTGGGGGCCCATGTTTGGTGACGCACCGCCACGGGGATGGCAAGCCGTTTGGGCGGGGGCGAAGAGCTCCGCTCTCATGTCCCTTCTCCATTATACATAATCTTGACTGAATATTTATTTATACGATAGCATTTACCGGCGAATCAGCTAGCTTCGTACTGTTCCTACTATGCCGTCATTCGAAAGCGAACCGAAGGAACAGGGTCTACAACTGGAACCTCCTCCAACGCCTCCGGTTGCGACTGCGTCACCAGGCTGGAGACCTTTCGAGCAACTTCGCGAGGGGCACCAACGATTTCTTTCGAATCTCTCAGTATCGTCGACTGGGTATACATCAGCGGGATACTCCTCAGTCGATCCGTCCGACGACCCGTCCGACGACGCGGGATCGGAGTCGGAATCGGCGGAAGTAGCGCCAAACCAGCTGCCCTACAGGCATCAGTTAAGCGATCAATCACAGTCACCGACGAGTCCACATGGAATTGAGCATTTCAGGCCGCACGTATGCAGAAGGCGCAGTGATCAGTCCAGCAATCACCGGCCGAACTCGCATGGTGATGGCCAACAACAGCCTAGTGGCGCACATTTTGTAGCAGATAGTAAGTGGAGACTGTACGATCCGCATCCGTTTCTGTCGCATCTGATCCACCACGACGGGCATGCCGAGGGTAAACAACCTTTGGAGCAGCAGCAGACCAAGTCGGTTCAAGCTTCCGGCTTGCATCACCAGCACCACAGGCATGGCCACAGCTATTTCCCACAACTGTCCTCCCGTGGCGAACTCCCACATGAACCTTTAGTGCGCTCACCTACGTATGACAAGGCGCACTACACCTTCTCTGCGTCCGGAAACCAAACACGCAACCTTCTTGACCGCGAAATATCCTCAGTCCGCTCATCCATAGACTCAGCATCATCGTCCATCTCCTCCGAACATTTCGAATTTGAGTATGCCGACGAGCCAGACCAGAAAAGCCAAAGCCAGACAACAGACAGAGCTCCTGATAGCGAGCAGCCAGTCCCGCCGAGACCGATGATCCTGTCACGCAGGTCGTCGACGAACTACCAGAACGAACTGCAGAACGCTAGAAGGGCACACAGCAGGAAGAGTTCCGCGACTATCGATAACCGTTCTGAGTGGACTTCAAATACGGCCGGAACCTCGATGAATGATACGCCCGTTCAGGAGCGGATGAAGATCGAAGGGCATCCGAGGGTAGTGGGGTTCAATCCCGTGACTGAGGAGCATCACTATCGAAACATTTCGCCGTCACATTATAATCGTAACTCACATACGCATACTTTCTATGACACAAGGTTGCCCACCAGTACCAGAACTCGGACTGTGGCGGATACTACTGAAAGCGCGGACGTTAGTGATGGATCTGCATTTGACTCTCAGCCTGGCTCTCAGCCTGGGCCGGCGAGACCGATAAGTGCGAGTGGAAACGGGGAAGTGGTCGCGCGGGAGATCGAGGACGACTTGCTGAGAAGGAAGACCATTGGTGCGGGACCGACCGCGTACCAGAAGCAGGTCGAACAGCAGTCAAATGACGGTGGTCCTAGGTCGCCGGTATTTCTCTTTGAGGTACGCAAGAATAGCTTTGATTATAACGATTACAAGAATCACTTTCATGGAATGTTGATGACGCCGGAGGAGGAGAAAAAACCGGGGTTTTCGTGTAAGGAGTGTGGGAAGTAAGAAATATGTCTATGGGAAAGGAGAAGCAGAATTGCTGGATCGGGTTAATTTTTAAATGGTGTAAATTGTCCAGTATATTTGTCATAGTGTGTGAGCCGCGACAGGCCATACTTTATGTACAGCACAGCACACATGCATGCATACGTTAATCTGAAGGCAAGGATCTTTGTTCATTCGGATCTGGATCTCCAGAATCGCAGCGGACTTGACATTTGCGACTAAATGTGTAAACATCACTGAAGTGAGAGTTAATTGCGAACAATAATATTTTGCCGCTGAACAATACATTTTGGAGGAATTACCCCTGAAATTCTCCCAACTTCAGATCCACTCAAATGGCCTTTACACCCTCCCGCACTTGCAACTCCAACAACTCCACAGCCCTCCCAATCGTCATTTCGCTATAGCGAAGATCACTCAATTATGATGCTATCGACTGCCCGTCATGCGGCATACTTCCAACACTGCCTGCGCCTCCTCCCGCATCACTATACCTCGACAGACCTATCTCGCCTTGGGCTGGTCTTCTTTAACGTCTCTGCCCTCGACATTCTCGGATACCTTCCCTTCGACGACGACACTCCGACTCCCGCCGGAACTACCACACCCAAGAATAAAATTACACTCGAGCAGGTGGCCCACTGGCGTGACTGGATCTACGACACTTGTCTTCTCCCGACACGAGAAGCTTTCCGATGCTCGCCTGCCACGGCGATTCCGCCTCAATCCGCGAAGGTTAACTCAGGCACTGACTACGACACGGGACATTTAGCAGGGACGTATTTCGCCATTGCGACGCTTCTTATACTCCGCGATGATCTCTCCCGCGTAGATCGTGCGGCATCACTACAATGGCTGCGTCGAACGCAGCGTGTTGACGGCAGCTTCTCGGCGGGAGTTCTGGAGGGCGCGAGCGGGGGGTCATTCTACCCCCACGACGCCGACCTTGAGCAATTCGGTGAGCGAGACTTGCGGTTCGGATATTGCGCTGCGGCTGTGCGGTGGATGCTTGGCGAGGACATACTAGTTGAGAAGAACGGCGTAAAGGACGTGGATGTCGTGGCTGCGGCGCGGTATATTTCGTCATGTGTAGCATTCGATGGCGGAGTCGGCTTGGGTGCGTATGCGGAGGGTCATGCCGGGCTGACCTATTGTGGTGTGGGAAGCTTGAAGTTGTACGGTGGTGATGTGCTGGAGAAAGCCTTTTCTGAGGATGAGAGGGACCGGCTGTTGCGGTGGTTGTTACTACATCAGGTGTCGCCTGCTACCGTCTACCTGCCGCCGGTGTCGTCGCCATCATCGTCGCCGTCGTCTACGTTGTCGACAACATCATCAACTAGTACGCCTCAAAGTAGCATCGAAGTCACCGATCCGTCCGAACAGCAGAAACTACCCGCTGGGTTCAACGGCCGCGTCAACAAGCCTCCAGATACATGCTACTCCTTCTGGGCAGGCGCCACCCTCGCGATGCTCCCTTACCCGAATACGACCAAAACTACCGCCACCACCACGACCACCACCGGAGCTCTCAAACTCTCAAATGTCCCGTCAAACGTATCTTTCCTTCTCACGCAGACACAATCCACCCTCATCGGCGGGTTCGCCAAATTGGCGGGCTTTCCGCCCGACATCATGCACTCGTACCTCGCCGTCGCGGCCCTGGCATTGTGTGCGGATGTTGTGCGCGAAGGCGACACGGAGGTCTCGGAGGATATGAGCGCCATCTTAGAGCTCAAGAGTTTGGATCCGTCGTTATGCTTTTCGACGGCGGCGCGGAGACACGGCGAGGCGTTGCGGGAGCGGTGGAGGAGTGGAATATAATCGGATGGTGAGAGCTAGACAGGGCAGAAGAAGCGAGATATTGTCGTAGCATGCCGCTTCGCATGTGTGTGATTTAACATTATGTTTGATATTTTACGTATTTTTGGAATATTGATTTCATATTGCTGGTGTGGATATTATTAGTTATCGAGCTTCTTACTCCCTGCTTTTGAGGTGCATAGACTACTTAACCTGGAGAAAGCGTGCGCTGGTACTAGTTCACGGTGAGGTATTGATCCGTGACGCGTAAACGCGTAAGCTTGAACGCGCTTCGCAGTCGCGCTAGAACTAACAACCAACGATGTTTGATGTATACCCTTTCGAGCCAGGTCCGGCCGGGTCATCCAAGAGGGCGAGACAACGTCATGTTGGTAGGCGGAGTCGTGCACCATTTCTTCCGCTACTCTGGCTGATCCGCTACAACCTGTCCGAATCGAATTCTCGAAAGACACAGCCGGCTCTATTGGTTTTGGATCGTCACGGTCAGTGCATATATCCGGTTGTTACAGGTGCATCTTGAGGTTCCCTTTGGATCAATACAGTCTCGAATCTGGGCGTCTATATAAGTGCCGCGTCTTTGAAAATGAAGTCTGTAATATACTTCACTAAGTATGACATTCGCTGTTTCGTCCTTATCACATTTGATTTCGTATACTAATCTTTAAGCTGGTCTATCTATTCCCCGAAGTTCTTTGTGCCGGATCTTCCGTCTGTATACCTGACCCACATCCTCTACGCATTCGCAAACATTAATCTCCAGACCGGTGCCGTTTTCTTGAGCGACCTATTTGCCGACACTACTGTCCACTTTGACGATGATTTGCCAAACGAGCCTGGAACCAACTTGTACGGCAACTTCAAGCAACTGTTCCTCCTCAAGAAGAAGGTCCGCACGCTGAAAGTCCTCCTGTCCATCGGCGGGTGGACCTTCTCGGCAAATTTCCCAGCCGTCGCGGCGAGTTCTTCCCTGCGCGCCAATTTCGTCAAGACTGCGATCGACTTGGTCAGAGACCTGGGACTTGACGGGCTCGATATTGATTGGGAGTTCCCTAAATCCGACGCGGAAGTCAGCAACTTCGTCTTGCTACTGAAGGATTTACGTACCGGCCTGGACGCATACGCAGAAACGCTGGTGACACCGTCGGGGACAAAACCAAAGTTTCTGCTGACTGTTGCAGCACCGTGCGTTGCGCAGAATTATACTGTGTTGAAGATATCCGAGATGGATGAATTCCTTGATTTCTGGAACCTGGTTGCGTATGACTTTGCGGGATCGTGGTCATCTGCTGCCGGGAACCAAACAAATATCTACGGAGAGGTCTCAGCCGATACGGCTATCTTGGCCTATTTGGCGGGTGGTGTAGCGGCGGAAAAGCTAATTCTGGGAATGCCGCTGTATGGGCGGGCGTTTACGGGGACAGACGGCCCGGGGAAGCCGTTTACTGGGATTGGTGATGGATCTTGGGCGGACGGCGTATGGGATTACAAGGTTCTGCCGAGGCCAGGAGCGAAGGAGTTCATAGATACCAGTAATATAGCGTCGTGGAGCTACGACTCGAACGCCAAAACCATGGTCACGTATGATACTCCTGCATGTGCGAGATTGAAGGCGGCGTATATCAGGTTTATGGAGCTGGGCGGAGCGATGTGGTGGGAAGCTAGTGCCGACGCTCCGATCACGAGTGATAGATCATTGGTTAAGAATGTGGTGAATGCAGTTGGCGGACCAGGAAGCTTGGATAAGTTACCGGGAAATTGGTTGACGTATCCTGACAGCGTTTACGATAATGTCCGGAATAAAATGGAGTAGCACTAATGGCCTTTAAAAGGCTAAGGAGGACAAAGCAATGATTGGAGTTCTTGTGGTAAGACTTTTTTGGTATGATTTTGAAGTTGTCATTACTTTGATAAAGTTGGCGTTTGGGATTCATTCTGATTGTCATTGTATTTACACAATGATTTTTCTGTTCAATAATAATCAGTATCATTATACCGCCAACGTACACCCTTTCCGAACCCAAATCTATAATACAAGCGACGATCACGCCGCAGAGCTTCATCGTCTCAGGTGCGCGTTAATATCGTCAATGCTGGCAAACATCTCTCTCTGACTCGGCAGCGCATCGGACTCCTTGGAAGCCTGACACATCGTTAGTATCCGTAAATTCATGAGAAGCTCGGTAGTATCGAACGGCTTACAGCTGACAAGTCGTCCAATGATTTCTTGATTCCAGCGAAAAGCTCGTCAATCTCCTGTTCCTCTGAGGCCACTTCTTGCAATAATTTCTTGTTTGCTGCCTGTGTCTGTACCAACCCAGATTAGTAACAAACATTCCAATTTTATTTCGCAAATCCTCTCACCTCTTGTATTCGCCTCTCCAACCTTTCAGCTTCGCTTAAGTTCACGGGAGTAAGATGCGCCCGGACTATATCCTCAGGTGTCAAGCTCTCCATGAACAACTGTTTCTCCGCACCGACAACCTCGCCATTCAAAGCCCGCTTTTTCCGCTCCCGTGCTTCTTCGATAAGATTATCCAGGTCGGCTAGCTTCCGCGCCACATCACGCTCTTCTAGAATGGCTTCAAACTCCCTCTGTATTTCGTGAGCAAAGCAATGAACAAATCACGTCGCACCGGAAGACAAAACAAAAACACACCATAGAACTCGCTTCCCAGAATCGCATCGCTTGATTCATAGCCTCGCGCAGACCAGCCGCGCCGTGCTCCGCGACGTAGGGATAACATTGCGACAACTTGTCGAACGTGAGTGTTTTCGTTGAAGCTTGCAATGAACGCTGGAAAATCTCGATTAGTCGCTGATTCCGGATGGATTTGGGAATCGGATCCACTGGTGCAACATCTGCATCAGCCATGGCAAAAGGAAAGGATGTGGATGACAGATATCGAGTCGGTGATGGGGCTTGCTCTTTGGGGTGAAGGAGGAAGGACCATGCAGTTATTGATCGAAGATGAGACGCGCCGAAGGCACACGTTTGTTTACACTACGCATAGCTAGGGCGGCTTAGCTCTAAGTTCTGAGCCGCGCGATGCTTCGGAACCTGACGTCCAAAATTTAATTTTGTGAAACTATTAGACTGCACCAACTTGTAGATGCATACCTGGCATATTTAACATTAACTCATACCGTGGAGTTGGAAATCGAAGTGATGTTGACGATTGAATAGGGGTGGACACGAATACAGTTTTCTCTATTCGCATTCGTATTCGCAATTCGTAGAATAAACTTTTATTCGTAACGAATAAAATGTCTACGACTGAATACGAATCGTGAATAATATTCGTAGTTTTGCCAACACGCTAGTGATTGGCTAATCTTTAATCAGACAATCATTTCAAGTTCTGACCCTAAACCCAAAACCCTACCCTCTACTGGATCACGCTGGTCTTGATTCTGATATTAGGATTTAGTGTACTAATACTGTACTAAATATTTACGAATAAATAATTATTCGTATTCGGATTAGTATGCAAGAAATATCCAAATATCCAAATATTATGATAAATCAGTATATATATGATGCACAAGATCGTCCCGGTGATCCACGATCAGAGTCGAACAAGCCGAGTCAGCATGTTTTACTGTTGTTTGGATCATATATACAACCCCCATCGAATCTTATTGAAAGAGGCAAATTGAATATGCAAATAACTCCGATCACCTCAAGAATAGCCACTTCAGCATACGCCTCACTTTGCTTAGAGTAACATATGTACCGCAATGTACAAACCTCGCCTTACATTATTCAGCTTTGTAGAGCGTCACTTATAAACTCGCCATATACTTACATTAAGTACAGATGTCGAAGGAGTCGGTACTCCACCACAGGGATGACAGTGGTGTACCGCTGCTGCTGCAGCAGCAGCAGCAGCACCCACACGGAGACCTAGAACGGCAGAAATAGGCAAAATCAGCGAGAAGTTAGTGCCAAAGGTCATTGAAGCCATAGGTCGCAAAGTGTTTCTGCTGCAGGATTCTGCCCTTCATATGTCGCTGGCATTATTGATATGATGTTGCCTTGGTAAAAGCACCGTTCACAGTTAGCAAGCGGGGCTGGAAGCAAAAATCCCAGGGCACTGGAGTTGAATCACGTTTTTGCTGACTCAGCCCAAGCGGAGGTAAGCTACAAGCCACTTCCTTCCTATTCGCCGCAATTGCGCCCACACAACTCTGTTGGCCTACCCCTGAATCGGTGATGGTGGTACTGCCATACACTGACGTCATCACAGGCACAGTTCCCCCTGAGCGTATCCCCCATAGGCAGAGTTCGCTTTACCGCTGCATTTGCACTGTCAGCCGCCCTGACTCACCGATCCATGTCACCTAACCGACCAACTCGCCTCATCTATAAAATCCCCTGAGTACAGTTTTAAAAATTGTTCTCGTAAGAGTAATCCAGTCCTTTTCAATTGGTTGACCGTCCATACACTTCCAACACACAGGTCAGATCAATAAAAGTTCAACCCAACTCATCTCCGGGTCCTCTTTGCATAGGGTCCGCAATCAACTGCAGCGGCCGATTCCCTGCCTCAGGAGGATCCTCCGTCATAATGCTCTGCTCACTCACCCGGCGTGGTTTACTCAAGGCCGGTGGCGTCGGTATCGCTCTGCTTGAAGTCAGTATCGTTGTAATTGGACTCGGTGTCATGGTGCAAGTCGCATTGGCCGCAGTGCCATCATCACAACGTTTCGACCTGTCCGAGCCGTCACACGACCTGTTCCGGAGTAAGTCACTGCACGACGTGACGGTGCAGCAGAGCTTCGCCTTCGACCACGTCAATCGGCGCCTCTTCGTCGCCCAACGGCGCGATGGCTCGTCCGACACCGCTGGCGACCTGTGCATAACACACCTCGACTTCGACGGTAACTACGTGGGCTACATGTACCTGACAGGCTTCGGACATGGTGTCGCCTTCGGCGCGCAGAGCGTGGGCTCGTCGACGTACCTGTGGACCGAGGTCGAGGCGAACTCCAACGGATATGGCAAGAAGCTCGCCCGTTTCAAGTTCACGAGTGGTACGACGCTATCAAGCACGTCGTCGGCCCTGACGAAGTTCACGCCAGTCTCTGGGGCGCTGGAACACACCTGCTCTATCGACCCAGTCAACAACAATCTGATCGTCCGCTATAACCTAAGCGATGGCAAGCACATAGCTATCTATAACTTGGCCGATGCCTCCAGCGGGGACTTCTCCAGCCCACTGGCCGACTTCAAGCAGCCCTCGCTCGGCAGTTTGTCACCAACATTCCAGGGCTACGCGGCATACGGTCAGTATCTGTATGTCCTAACCGGCAACTCGTATGACTTCACCGGCGGCGAGGTCAACTCGCAGGTCACCAGCATCAACGTGAATACAGGCGCCATCACGCAAGGCCCGGTCCTCACCCGGGCAGGCTCCACACTCACCTACCGCGAACCGGAGGGCCTGGCGATCTACCAGACGGTCCATGGCGAGATGCGTCTCTTCCTGGGCTTCGCCTCGGGCGAGGCAGGCGACCGTCGCTCAAATCTGTTCTACAAGAATGTGCTAGTCTGAGCTGAATACACCGTTGGGGCCGCACCACCGCGGACAGCCGTTTCTCTGCGACTCTGTTCCAGTTTTCTCAGCTTATAAGCATATTTATTCATGTTTTCATGTTTTCATGTTTTTCTACTAACTACATGCCGGTACATGCTGGAAAGGGTGGTGGCAACTGCAGGAGCCCACACCCAACCATGACTGGGAGTCATCTGAAGAAGTAGGAGGCATGGAGGCACCTAAGCAAGTGTAACAAAGGCGGGCTTACTGGACTAGATTGTGTGCATACAATAATACAAGGACTTCGTACTACAGCGAGCACAACCCTCCCTTTTTATAACTGCCAGGCCCACTAGTAAAGCTGATCTAACATCTCTCGAAAATCTTGTACAGCCCCGGCAGATTAGCTACCTCAATTACATTTGTAAGCAAAGACTTCGTGCCCAGCAATCTGCGTCGTATCGTAGGAAATATATGTGCTTCAATCGCGCGCTTCAACTCGTTCCTTCGTTTCTCTAGCATCAAGTCGATCGCGTCCTTACCTTGGCTATCCGATTCGGATTCGTTCGCTGGTAGAATTTCAATGGGTAGCGACTCCGGCACATAAAACGTTGCGAGCTCTTTCAGAAATGACTTGAAGCATGCTTTCTCGTTCGTCCAGTCCACCTTAGTGGCAGTTAGATCATTGGTCAAACTTAAATCAATATTGAGTGCTCACATTTATGCCAACGCGGTATAGGAACATCGGAAGCTTGCCTAGGGAAGGATTATAATCTTTCATTAACAGTGGAATACTCAGGATTTTGCCTTCCTCTGTTATGTCGAACGAGAAGTATTCCATTAGCATGGAACGCATGTTGACCAACTGGTCTCTGATCGTCTATTCATTTTTGTTAGTATTCGCTGTCGATACTGGTCGGTACGCAAAATGTCCGTACCTCAATCTCTGTTCTTTTCTCTTCCGTAATTTCTGATTCTTCATCAGAAATTGCGATTTCGAGCAGTGATATTATCGACAATGAAGGACACAGTTTAATGAGGCCGAAATTTCCAAAGTCAGAGAGACCGATTTGATAAAATAGTTCATAACTATGGTTCAGCGGTTAGCATGTGGTACGGACCACCACGATGGCGACTCTTTCTCACCAAACAGCACCATAGTCGACGAGGAATAACTTTACGTCGTGTTGCAAAGCAACAAGTCTCCGGTCCTCGTCAACGATTCCGACAAAAGTATGATTGGCAAACAATTCTGTCAGCCCTTCTTGCAGAGTCAGCATGACTGTAGTCTGTATAATCTTAAAATGCTGAAATCGCAACTCACCTTTATGCAATTCGTTTCGAACTTCCTCTCGTAGCTGCTTCACGCTGTGGAGTCGAATATTCACACGCTCACGATCAATGATATCATATTTATCGGATGAAAACGGAGCATCGTCAGCTACGCGTGTTTCGAAATCAGCAGCTTCGGCATATGTGTTCTCAGTATCGGGGATATCTGTCGATGGCAGTTGAGACTGCTGCGAAGGCGTGACTGGCCGGGACGACCGGAACTGTTGTGGAGCGAATATGTTCGTGATTTTTCGTTCTTTCGCATCTGTCCGTACTAGATTATATTCGTACTTCCGTTTCTGGCTGTTAAGGGCTGGAGTAATTTTAGTCACATTTCCATACCTTCATAAAATGCCCTCAGATGGATCGACTTACCTGTGCCCGTGCTTGATTCTTGTGTTTTCGCGCCTGGTAACAAAGTCTGTGTCTTAAAAGTCCTACTCTCATCTACTGCGCCGAGAGCGCTCTGCACTGCATCACATACTCTCTGGATAATTTCGTCCTCGTTCAAGAACCGGACCTCTCTCTTCGTTGGATGAACATTCACATCAAGCTTTGCCGGCGCAATGAGCAGTGATAAGTAGACAAAGGAGTAACTGCCCTTAGGCAGATATGCAGAATACAGGTGCGATATAGATCGCTTTAAAGGGTCACATGATACAGATCGATCTGGATTCATTGGTTAATGGACTCATAATAATTACGAGCAACGAAACGTACGGTTGATAAAGAAGACCGGTTGATGACTCTTCTTCGCATTATAATTTGCATTCGTAACCCATGCAGTGGCGCCTAGTAAACCCAAGCGCTTGTCTTCTGGGACGTTTACTTCGATAAGTTCATTTGCAATGGCAGATCCAAATATTGTTCTTATCCTATCTACTGTTGATGCTTGGGCGGGAGTCGTGAGTGCAAAGTGTGCCTCTCCGTACTAAAACTCGTTAATTGCAAATACATGGCTATAGAGACATGCAAGCATGTTACCTTCTTGCAAGTAAATGCAATTCCTTCTGAGTGAACAGCATATCGACCGACAACGTCAATGATGCGATTATACTCGTCAGCAGTCGAACGGAAGGCTCGCAACCGTGAAGGGACATTGAAGAATAGATCCTCCACCTGAATATTTGATTAGACTAAAGAGCTCTAGCATACCATATTAGACCACCTTACTGTTATTTGCGTCCCTTGTCTTCCTGCCACTGGCTTCGGATCTGAGGTACCGCCAGACTTTGGAGAGATTAACTTTCCATCAGAGTAGGTGGCTCTAAACGCGTAACTTAGTTCAACTTCCCAGAAAAAGGCGTCTTACGTCCAAAGCTCACCTCCATGCACATTCAGATTCTTTCGATTTCGTAGTAACTGTGAGGTGAGCAATATGGGAGATGCTTGCCAAGGCTTCTCCTCGAAATCCATAAGTGGCGATTGATTTCAGATCCTCGAAGGACGATAGTTTTGAAGTCGTAAATCTCTCGCACAGAATTTCAAGATCGTCTCTCTAGATTTACATATTAGAAGCCTTCGGGAAAGCAATACTTGGCTACACTCAACCTTACATTGATTCCATGTCCATTGTCAGTAATTTGAAGAAGTTTAAGACCGCCATCTTTGACAACTATATCAACAGTAGTACTCCCGGCATCTATCGAGTTCTCCAGCATCTCCTTTAGTGCATTTGCAGGAGCGACGATGATCTCACCGGCGGCTATACGGTTGATCACCGACACATCGAGAGCCTAATAATCCGGTTAGTCTTAAATCGTGGAGTCTACATTTCATAACTTACCTTGATCTTCGGCGGAAGACCTGAGACTTGGTCCTCACTTTCAGTCATATCGAAGTCAACCTAAGGTATTACCGACATCATTTAATGAAAGAGGGCAATTTATTGACTTGAACGACGGGGGCGACACGTCGCGGTCTGCGAGCGAGACGCGTTGATTGCACGTTACCCTGTCAAAGTCAAAAACTTCGAAACGTAAACTCCCAACGAAGAAAGTGCGCAAAAAAATTGCGGCTTGGAATTTTTCTAATCAAATCTACGAATTTTTTCAATTAATCTTTCGATCTTATCTCATTCGCGACCCTACTACCTTCAGAATGGGTAAATCTAACAAGGTCTCAAGGAATTCCTTGTTGCGGATATCCGCGATTCGATCAATTCGGCCTTCGGGGACGACTATGACCACAAAGGAAGCAGGTTCTCAGGAACAGGCGGTACCACTCATTGCCAAATTATCCTCGACAGATCCCAAGGACAGGGCAATGGCTGCCTTGGCAATTGCGAATCTGATAGAAGAACCGAGGATTAGGAAAATTCTCTTGAAAGAAAGGCTAATACAGACACTAATGGAGCGGTCTCTGAGCGATGGATCGGAGGAGGTGGTGACACGGGCGTTTAGTGTTTTGCGCAATCTGGCGATCGAGGAAGGGTACGACGTTTGCGTGTTTTTGTGGAGAAAAGACATCTTGACGGCCATTGATGTGTCTCTGGGAAAGGTATGACCGAGAACCTAGCGGCTTAGCCTCTGCGACCGAGTTACATACTTACCGAAACTTTCAGGTAAAATCCAGGATACAATTGACCGACATATCGAGAAAACCTTCCAGGTCGAATGAGACGGCTCTAGTGTTCGACCTACTCGAAAGCTTGGTGTCCTTGGTTACTTCACTGGGTGCTTCTAGCGACGAGATCATGAATGCGGTGTCAGCACGGTTTCCTGATCTAGCAGTGTTTCTGTTGACTTTACTGAGTAATGAGTTAGTTCCAGATACAGTTAAAGTAGCAGCAGCTGAGAGCTTGTATATTTTAAGTGAAGGAAATGCACTCTTTATTGATCAAATACAGTCCTCCGGTTTCAGTTTTCACGACGACTTCAGCGTGTTGATCCGGATGTATATAACAGGAGCTAGGTACAACATATCAGAATATAGCTCAACAGCATCAATCGACTTGTTGGACATTACGCAGTCTTTACTCGAAGACATACATGGCGTTCCGATTGATCAGTCGCTCACAGCATTGCAGGCTGTAGTTGTGGACGGAGTTGAGAGAGATCCTACCACAGACAGTACTTATCTGCAAGCACAGAATTCTGTGATTGCAGTTCAGTTGGGACTCGAACTTTTGACAGCTCTGGCTGAGTCAGTGATCACAACCACAAATGGCAAAGATCCCTCCATACAAAATGGAAAGCAACTGCGCCCTGCGACCGGTGACAACGATGCTAATGGCGACCACAACGAAGCACAAGAGCTTGATTCTGACGATGCGGTCATGAATGACTATGAGGCCGAAAAGTTGAGCATTTCAGATAGTTCCGTAGTGAATGCCTTATTGACGCCCGGATTGTCTACGATTGTTCCTCTCGTCTCATTTCCAGAACTACGGTCAAGAGCATTACACGCTTTGAACAACATGGTATGGACTTTCAATTCAGCGTGTGCGAAAGCGCCAGAATGGCTCAGCAGAGCGGAAGAAATCTGGAGTGGTATCGCAACTTTGCTGAAGACCATTTCTGATGAGGATTTGGATTCGCGTACCAGCTGTGTCGGTATATTGTGGGCGTCCGCGAAGTCTATAGGTGGTCAGGTTCCTATAGACTTGCAAGATACGAGGTGGCTCGTGTCCAAATTCCAGCAGGCTGGGGCTGGACCAGATGTATTAGAGTATAAGATTCGCGTAATAGGGTTATTAGGCACCGTTGCAATCGCCCAGGGAAAACTGGATATTACAAAGGTATGTACTATACGAATATAAATTGCCGTGTTTTTACTAATCTATGCAGGACATTGCTATCTTTTTGCTAACTCAGATTTTGGCACTACCCAATAAGGAGCCTGAATTAGTAATCGAATCTCTCAATGCGTTGTATGATATATTCGCTGACAAGTCATTCGACTATGACGAGGAGGTCTTTGTCAAGGGCGGCTTGCTAAATCACTTAGTGACGGTGCAGCCGCGGGTCAAGCAGATGGCGAAGCGCATAGATAAGAGGAAGAATCTCGAATTGCGTGTAAAGGCCGATGAAGTTGTACTGAATCTCCAGAGATTCATTGCCTATAAGGACAAGGAACAAAAGAAAAAGTAATTTGGGTAATTTTGTATATGGGAATTGGAAAAGTTATAGAGTTTGGGCTTGTTACAACGGTCAATTGTTTGAATATGGCAAAATGATGCTGACTTCACTTTGAAAGAATAGAATAGTTTCAGAGAAAAGAATTAAAGAAACGCCGGCAATTTCCAACATACTCACATTCGGCAAATAAAGGACTAGTGGGCCAGTCCATTTGTCTTGCATCCTGGAATCTGACCCAAATCAAAATTCCTACCTGACGCGCTATACCCAAATTCACAACTTATTGCCTCCGCTGACTCAAGACGCTGTCATGCATGTATTCTGAGCCGGCACCAACCTTATCTTCCCCTGTTTCATTCTTTCGCCGAGCATCAACTATTATGTCTTCCTTAAAATAAGATTTTTCGTCGACTTCCAGATTGTCTCTGTATACAAGGACGTTCGTAGCTCTGACCTGTGTAAATGGTTATCCTAACTATTTGTTGTTTTGTTTGTTTTGGCCCGTGCCTTCTTTTCTGTGGGATCAGTCATAATCAAAATCTTATGTCAAATGACTACTGAATGACAGACCCACAATTCAAGTTACCCACGTTGTACGGATTTAATTTTCTGTTTGACTAGATTCTAGGACTGCTGCGATAAGCTTGATCAGAGAGATGGCAGGGTATAATAGTCAATTCGCTACCTATGACGAAGAGTCAGGTGGACAGGATAGCTCGTACTTCTCACCGTGCACCGATACGACCTGTGCAAATTCATTTGATCTCAGCACGTCATTCACCTGCGGTAGTGATGAGACAACGCTTGATCACAGAGTTGGTGGAAAGAAGATGGATTCGTGGGCAATGAATCGATTGAAGTCGACATACGTGTATGTCTGCAAAAATGTATCCAGCTTTTTGAACAGGTTTATTGAAGAAAATGAACCTGGGATAAGTTCATTATTACCCGTTGCGGAGTCTACTTTCGAGGAGTTCAATCACCAGCACCTGATGGGTTCTGATCATTATTTATCGACGATGTTTGATTTCCAACCTGTCGGGAGCGGCTGCTGCGACGTCCCAACCATCTCTACAGGAAGCTTTTCGATACCGTCTTCGGGCTACACGGATTCGAAATTTGCATCACAGTATTCTATGGCGGCGAAAGTGAGATCTATTTATGAATCAGATTCGTATACCGTGAATTCATCTAGTCATGGGAACTTACATCGGGATGATCGGTATTCGATGGGCGAATCCTCTGCGAGCCATATAGGTAAGCAAAGAAGCGATTTTGACCAGGATGTTTGGAGAATGGTATAGTCTTTTGTACAATTGTACTTTTTCAGATTGTGTCAGTTGGTATTACTTGGGAGCAAACTAGATGAGTTTCTGCTTGGTTTCTGATTGTTATTAGGCGTTAGGCGTTCGGTCATCTTATACACATCCTCACTTTTCTTTTCTTCGTTTAGTTTTGATTGGCAATGTAACTGGTATATTGATTAATAATAAGCCTTATTAAGTACTTTTTGGCTGGAGCTGATGATAAACTCTGACCTATTAATATTATTATAATATAAAGGTTTGGTATGTTACTTGTGCTGATAGAGAGGCACAACGTGGTACGCTAGGCACCTGAAAACTCTGAGCTTAACGGATGGCTTGCGATTGAACCAGAGTTCAAACGGAACCATGGTCTGTCGTCGCAATCGGTGAAATATTCCAGAGCGTGCAGGTAAGAAGTACCTCCTGCCATAGGTAGGAAACGTGGCACGCTGCAGGAAAGATCATGCTTGTGGGTTTTTCCATAAGCGTGCGATTAATTCTCTTATCCAAACCGTTCTACTGAGGCATGCGCGGAGTCGTATGGCATAATCGGCACTCGATTTGTAGAAATCCAGGAAGTCGCGATTCAAGTATTCGCCGCCATTTTCGCTCTGAGCTTTCACTCAGTTCCGTCTCTATGCACTCAGCGACAAGGGGCCCTGAATTCGTCGAACACCTCTGATTTGGTATGCGTAAGGTGCACAAAGCGTGCACCAACGGGCACAAGCGCGTCAGCATAAAGGAATTATCAACATCGTAGCTCTACGGGGTTTTCTGCCCCGCGCTGATAAGTTGCGGACTACGGTCGGTTTGTAAACGACGTCCAGTCAATTGCATTTGAACTTATATTCATGCAGACGATAAGTAAGGGAATTCGTTTATGTATAGGTGTTAGAGAGAGGGCGGACGAGGAGGACGATGCTATATTTAAAGAGTGAATCTCGCATGACTACTGGGCCTAACCAAACTCCCAAAATCGTAGATCTGATAATTTACCACATTTTGGCGCGCATTTCGAAAGCTGGGTTGCACATATCTGGAATGGCCCATACCGGTCCCTTCTCGCTTCTTTCAGATTCCAAAATAAACCACTATGCCAAGCAGTGTGGTTTACATGATTTCGATGCTATTTGGGATTGGGAGGATAGTCAAAAGCGGATCGACTCTGTGGGTTTGGGCTAGATGTGTACTTGTACAGTACGAGACGCTCGTTTTATGTAAGCACAACTTCCCTATATCCCAACTTCGACTGTAGCCGATTTGAGGCGCTGTTAGGTACTGGAGAAGTCAGGCACCTTTTGAGAAGCACAAACGAGTGCAATTAATTGGTCGGAAAGGTAATCAGTATTTCTCATACGAAGTTCATTCTTATTAACGCATAAATTGCGTTTGTCAAGTGGTTTTATTATGTTTGAATCGTGATGCTAAGGAAACAGCATGGCGCCGGGACTCATCTTGACCGAGTCTCCCAATAACGATAAAATCGACAAGACAGGTGAGGTAGTCGAGCAGGAGACAGGAAAATATTTGAAAACGCGACGGCAGAAAAAGGTGTTCGAATCATGGTTTGAGAGGCAGATAGATACGATTTCTAAGCGAGAAGTTGAGTCCGATTCTGACTATGAGTTTGACGAGGAACGCGAAGTACGAGAAAGAGTTGTCTCTCGTGGAGAGGAGAGAGACGAGAAAATACGTAAAATGACGAGAAAAAAGATTGCGATTAGGAATGCGTATATTACGGCTAAAGACGCGCACGAGGTGAAGCAGGAGGCTATATCAGATCCCAGGGATTATCAGCTGGAACTGTTTGAGGCAGCGAAGGAGAACAATATCATCGCTGTTCTAGATACCGGAAGTGGCAAGACACTTATTGCCTGCTTGTTGATGAAACATATCCTGGAAATGGAAGAGGAGCGCAGAGAATCTGGAGAAAGGGTAGTGTTTGTGCATTTACTTTATTTTTTATTCTTCTTTTGCACTATCTGTTAATGCTGACTGCATTCCGATATTAGAAACGCATAATTTTATTCCTGGTCAATTCCGTCACCCTAGTATTCCAGCAATCAGCAGTCATCTCGTGCAATGTTCCCGCGTCAGTTTCTCGATTCTGTGGTGAGATGGGTGTGGATTATTGGCGTAAAGAAATGTGGAATAAGCACTACGAAGAGAATGACATTTTTGTCATGACAGCTGACATATTGTATAATTGTCTTACGCATGGATTCTTATCCATGGAAGATGTGAGGATATTCTGCTTCATACTCTCTGGGCATCATATATAAATTGTCGACTAATAACACTTCCAAGGCCTGTTTATTGATTTTTGATGAATGTCATCATGCTAAAGGAAATCATGTTTTTTATCGCCTGATGACTGAATTCTATCGGGAATTGGACCGTGATAAACGGCCTCGAATATTCGGCATGACTGCATCGCCTGTGGATGCTAAAGAAGACGTTCATCGAGCCGCGCAGTAAGGGCCCTAAATAGGCTAAGGCCATGACGCAATTGCTAATCATGTTATGAACAGAGAACTAGAAAGCGCTATGCATGGTCAAATTCGAACTACGAGAAACTTAGCTCTACTTCGTGCTGGTGTCGCTAGACCAAATGAGCGTATTATTAAATATGATCCTTCTCCGCATGCTTCAGTTACCGAGTTATATTCTACTCTGTATACGCAAGTTGGTAGTCTGAATACTTCACTTCAAAGAGTATTCACGTTTGCTGAGGAGGCTGCCATCCAACTAGGTATTTCATATAACTCTGTCCTAATGTGCTGACTATCTGACTTCTTTTGGCATTGACAGGTCCGTGGTGCTCGGATCAAGTTTGGAAGTATCTTCTTCGAGGACATGACCCAAGCCAGAAGCGATATAATTCGTCGCCTCTAACCATAGCAAGGCGTCAAGAACTTGAACAGGAACTTTCGGATGCAAAAGGCGACGAGAGGCTGGCCCTAGATCGGGAAGTCTTGGAAGAAGTTAGAAAGATCCTAGCCGGTGTTGACTTTAAACCACCTGTCTTCGAGATAGAGCATTTTTCGCACAAGGTCCTCTCACTCCTGAACTTCATCATTGGCATTTATAAGCCCTCAAAGCAGAATCTTAAAACCATCATTTTTGTAGAGAGGCGATATACTGCATGGATACTCTACGATTTGTTACGGCGGCTTGACTGTGTCGGCTGCAAACCTGGCGTTCTAACTGGCCAAGGTGAAAATGGAAGTTTGGACTTCAGTATGACATTTCGAGAACAAAGTATGCTCTTGTATGATTTTAAGAGTGGAAAGGTGAACTGCGTTGTCGCCACCAGTGTTGCTGAGGAGGGTCTTGATATTCCGGATTGCAATCTGATTGTCCGGTTTGACGTCTGTAAGACTATGATTCAGTATGTGCAGAGCAGGGGAAGAGCGCGGAAAGCATCATCTCTCTACATCCATATGGTCGAACGGGGAGACATGGCGAGCCTAAAATCGCTGAGCGAAATTATGGATTCTCAGGAGCGAATGAGAGGATTCTGCGAGAGCTTGCCAGAAGACAGGATTCTAAAAGGCTTTGGAGATTATGACGATGAGTCATATTCCGAAGATTACAGCCTACGTTACGTGGAGCCAACTACCGGGGCGAGAATTTCGGCTGGATCTTCGTTGTTGATGCTCTCTAACTACGTCTCCTCGTTATCTCGTGATGAATATGCATCTCCTCGGCCAATATTCAATTTTAGGAATGAAGGTGAATTCTATATTTGCACAATCACGATGCCTTCAACCTCGGCAATATTTAGCATGCAGGGGATGCGGAGGAGATCGAAGGCTGCCGCCAAGCGGGATGCGGCATTTAGGATCGTTGTGGAGCTTCGAAAGGGTGGACACGTTGATGAACATTTCTGCCCCTATCGTGTGAAGAAATTGCGTCTCCGAGAGAGCAAAAAGATGTCCATCTCCTCAGACAAGACTAACGTATATCCAATTCGCTCTGCCGATTTTTGGAAGCCATTGGCCTTCGAGCATGAACTCGACGGCGTCACACATATGCTCAAGGAAGTGAATCTCTACATGACTGTATTTGAGACTCCGGGTCATACGCATTTGTATCGACCTCTCAGCTTCCTTACACGAAATCCACATCCGCATTACTTCTCGTTTCCGCTTTTCGTTGATGGAGAGTATATTCCGGTCAATGTCAGAGTTTACGACAAGCCACTGGTTGTTTCTATCGAGAAGATGGTGGATCTTTCGAGATATACCGTGCGATTGTTCTATGACGTTTACAATAAGCTCTTCGAGAGTGACATTCGGAAGTTTCCCTATTATTTGGCTCCATTTAATAGGGTGACAGGTGAAATCGATTGGAATTTGGTTGAAGTGACCTCCAAGAACTTTGACGCTGACTCTGTCAAATGGGAAGATAAGCCTGACTCCGTACACTGGCTCGGCAAGTTTATCGTGGATGAGCGGAATCGCAATCGGAGATTCGAGTTACGTGAGATTCTCCATGATCTTAACGAAGATTCTCCTATTCCTACTCGATATCCCGGTAGCGTTACGCACCCAACTGTGAAGAGCTACACGTTTAGTATGAAGAACATGAAGGAGGCCGAGTTTCTAGGTCAGCCAGTTTATGCCGCGAAACGAATTCTCCATGGCCAAAACTTCTTGAAGGCCTCGTCTGATCAAGAAGGAGGTATGTAGTGATAGTGTTTATCCATGAGGAATTGTTATTGACTTTTATGTTCTCCAGATCGAGGAACCGACGCTGCTGTAATTCCAGGACCATTTTACATCAGCACTATTGATGCATCTAGCATGTGGACAACGAAGTTGCTACCATCGGTGAGACGAACCATTTGTAATCCTGCGAATTTGTGATGTTAATGCATTCTATAGATAATGTTCCATATTGAATCTTGCATTCAAGCAATGGAGCTCTGTGGCAAATTGGAGATAGAGGGAGTCGACTTGAAGAACATGGTCGAAGCAATAACTGTGGAGTCTGCGCATTTGGATTTTAACTATGAGAGGTTTTTCTACTCTGCATCGAGCTATGTTTGACAAGGACTAACAATCTTGAACAGACTTGAGGTTCTCGGTGACGCGTTTTTGAAGATGTCTACCTCTGTTGCCCTTTACATTCAAGAGCCAAAGGGAGACGAGTATTCTTACCACATTGCCCGTCTCAATCTTGTTTGCAATCAGAACATGTACGAGACCGCATTGGATATTAAGCTTTATGGGTACATGCGCGCAACACCGTTCAATAGGCGAGCGTGGTATCCGGACCAATTGGCATTGTTGAATAACGCTAAGTCGATCCAGAGAGCCAAGGAACATGTATTGGGCGACAAGGCTCTGGCGGACGTGTGCGAGGCTATCATAGGGGCGTCGTATCTGCAAGGATTTGATGAGGCGGTTCATGCGGTTACCCAGATTGTAAGATCGGAAGACCATGCTTTTCATGCTTGGAGGGAATATTCGATCGCCTATAAAATTCCCGATTATCAGACAGACCCTGGAACAGCAATGGATCGCAAGATTGCTGCGGAGATCTCCGAAATTGCGGGATACAAGTTCAAGTCGCCGCTTCTTGTCAGGTCGGCTTTTACGCATCCTTCGTGTACTTGGGGAAATGTGCCATCTTATCAGAGGCTTGAGTTCTTGGGTGATGCCCTGTTCGAATTGCTCTGCGTCCAATTTGTCTACGAGAAATATCCGGAAGCCAATCCACAGTATCTCACAGAACACAAGATGCCTATGGTCAGTAATAAATTTTTGGGATATCTATGTGTTAAAATGGGCCTTTTCCGTTATCTGGACTATGTGTCCACGCATCTGCCATATGCTATTCGCGAGTACACAGAAGCTCTTGAATTCGAAGAGGAGAGAGCGGAACATAAAGAGGAAGTCTGGACGAATATGGAGACACCTAAGGTAAACGTGTTCGGAGGTTTTCTATAATCAAAGATGCTAATCTTACATATTTGTCTAGCCACTTGCTGACTGTGTCGAAGCTCTACTGGGCGCTGTCCTCATAGATTCTGACTTCGACTTCTCTGAGGTTCAGAAGTTTTTCGACATGCATATACGACCGCACTTTGAGGATTTCACTCCTTATGAAACATACGTCTCACATAATCCGGCCACTCTGCTCGCCAAAATGTGTAGTGATGTTTCTTGCGATGACTGGAAGATTCACTGCCAAGAGGTTAAGTTGAACAACGAACAAGTGATCCTATCGGCCGTCCAAATTCACGGGCGTATCGTTGCGTCGGCGGAGGGAACCAATCTGAAAAATGCACGTTTTGAAGCGGCCTCTAACGCGTTAAAGAGGCTGCATGAAGACAAAGGGATGTTGGAAAGACTTTGCACTTGCAAGGTGGATCGTCAGGCAATGCCGCCATAATGACGTTTGGAAAGATATTTAGTTGCAGTAATGCATTTCATCATAGGATCAGCATCTGTTTATTCATGTATATATGGCGTTAGGCGAAATATGACTTAAAATAAATGGTTTTTATTTTATCATATGCTAATGTTGAGTAACACTAAATTTAATGGGAAAAGAATGAGCTCGTGAGCGACTACCAAGAATGGAAGTTGAGATCCTGCACGCGAGTTACGCCCGCCACCAGCGCTCAGGCAACGCACGCCATCTCGAGTAATGTCCCAACTCGTGATAGATCCAATTATCGACTAGTTGATCAGCCTATACCAGTCACCAATTCGAATATACGTTGCAACGTAAATTCCGTTCTCCTTCGTTTTTTGGGCCTGCGTCCGCCTCGGCTATTATCACAGTTTGGTTGAGTTTGTAACAGTCGCATCCCGCAGCCGCTCTCTGCTATGAGCAATGACTCCGAGTTCCCGCTTCTCCGCGCGCAGGGCCTGTACGCCTCCGCGATTACTGGCGACGGCAACTGTCTGTTTCGGGCACTAGCAGATCAACTATATGGCGATCCGGAGCGACATGTGTACGTGCGTCGCGAGGTGATTGAATTTCTTCGGGAACACAAAGCCCAATTCATTGGATTTCTCCCCGCAGCTACGGTGGGGGGCTCCATCCTCAGTGGGAGCTCGAGGAAAAGTGCACGGCGAATAAATAATACCAATGTCAACTACGGGAGCAATGGTGCTGGTGGAGGCAGTGGAGGGGGCAACAAGCTGAACGATGACAGGATGTGGGAGGCGTATCTGGACACAATGAGCAAGGATGGTGTGTATGGCGACAACCTCGAGATTGTGGCGTTTGCAAAACGGTTTAAAGCCGACATCAAGATTCATCTAGCTGAATTCGCGTACGTCGTGTCGGGCGAGTCTGCTGAGAAGAAGATCAGTGGCGACGTTCCTCGGCTGCTCTTGCATATTGCCTACCATCAGTGGGAGCACTACTCGTCCATTAGGAGCATTGATGGACCGCATTCTGGTATACCAGAAGTGAGAGAACAGGTAGGTGCATACGGAAGAGTTATGACGAGACGAGAGATCATTTGGGTAACATAAGCTGCTCCGCAGATGGTCACACAGGCGGATTCGAATATACTTCTCGAAGCACACAAGTACTGCCAGCCGTGGATGGAGAAAGTCGTACTCTCCTCTTTGCCGGATCTGGTGGGTGATAATACAGGTCTAGTACGGGACACAATAGAAAAGTTTAGGGGCGACGTGAATCGGGCCGTGGAATATCTCTTCGAGAAGCAGCAAGAAGACTTCGAAGCCGAAGACGGAACGGCAGAGTTTGATACCAAAAAAGATGAAGATATGGCCAATGCGGCACAGACGATCGAAGATTCCCCACGGATAGGGGATGGCGGCTTCGGAATAGTTGGCTCTGGAAACGGAGAGCCGTCAGATTCTCATACAGCCGCGGCATCTGGGTCGTCACCCCATTCGACGGAAGCATCCCCGAGTCCTGCATCTGTTACTGCATCCAGAGGCAGCTCACGATACTCCACACGAAAGCACGCTATTACGACCTCCGCAATAAATTCATCAATAGCAAATGTTGCTGTTACGTCGTCAACGCCAAAGGGCAAAGATAACTACAAATCAACAAGCACAAGGCGCAAAGAAACCGCGCGCGAACGGAAAGAACGCCAAAAACGAGAGTCAAGAGAGCGAAGGAAATTAGAACAGCAAAAGGATGTTACGGCTACAGCAAACAATTCAGGCTTGAAAGTTGTAGCTGCTGCATCTAAAGTCGTTTACATTTAATTGCTTGTCCCATAGCAGGAGTTCGTTCTTTTTTGCCATTGTAAATAGATCATGAGGCTTAAATACGTCAATCTCAATTGTTTTCATATCTACATATGCAACGGTGTTGTCATACTAGGTCTACCAGATACACCCGGCCGGTTAAATGGTTCTCAGCATGCCGTACGAAAATCCCGCATAACATCGAAGACAATAACCGATACAACTAAAATTATTTAAATATTTGACTGCTGAAGGACTAACGACCCAATACTCCCAACACGGCTAAAAGACAACTTGACATTTAAATGAGCCAAAGAGTATGTATTCATAAAAACGTTGATCTAACTCGTCCAATTATCGTCCCATCTTGCATCTGCAGTAATTCCCTTTTATTTTTCTCTGTGATTTCTCACAAATGATTAGAATATTCCATAGAGTACAACTCAATACATGTTGATATTTTCTTATTTGTCATTTGGTGGTTGGTGTGATGAAGGGGTGATCATCTCGGAATGCTCTAATTTATAGCACTGACAATAGCAGTCTTAAGAGCGGCTGGGTTAGCACCGACAATCTAAATTAGAACAAATTAGTAATTTGCAACCTATTCAATGTAGAATCGAACTGAAGACGAAAGTCCGAAATAAAGGCGACGCATCACAAATTCGCAATAAAACACGAACAATTCGTGCTTCATCCCAAATGCCTCGTAGATAAACATGATGGTGCAGGCGCAATTCAAACGTCACAACACATGACATAACCAAACCCAAGGCGAGGTTAGAGGCCCATTCGCTCTCACCAACACAAAATCCGACTAACGAAAAACTAACAAAATAGTAGCAAAATAGGAATGAAAGCTTACCTCCTTGATCTTCTCGCCTTTCTTGAAGAGCATGAAGGTGGGCATGGCACGGATGCCAACCTCAGTTGCGACTTCAGAAACCTCCTCGATATCGACCTTGTAGAACTCGATGCCCTCGGTGAACTCCTCCGAAAAAGCGTGAACCTTAGGAGCAATAACCTTGCAGGGTCCACACCAGGTCGCATAGAAGTCAATCACGGCGACCTTATCGTCGTTAATGGCGGTATGGAAGTCATCCACACTGGCAAAAGAAGCGGTCAGTGTCTGGTTCTAAGCCGACCAATTCCGAGCCATAAATCAAATGGCGGGAAGCAAACAGGACACATACCTCTTCAAATCCTTGATCATTTTGACAGTAGTAGATGAATGGAAAGACCGAAATATCGATATAGACGGAGCGCGCAACGACGAAGCAGAGTAAAGTGCTGATGGTGGCTTGAGAGAGAGAAGAGCGAGAGAAGCAACAGATTTATAGCAAGCTGACATCGTTACGGGGGAAGCGGCGAGGCTTGAAAGCCAGTACGTTGTCTATTTGTATGATGTATGTGCACAATCTGCTTTACTTGAGGCATATATTTCACATAAGCGTACGCTTTGAACCTCAAACGCGACGATCGAGGGTAACACATCAGGGCCTGGCTGGCAGCGCATTTGTCAGATGGCGCAGCAAGTGAGCGCCACAGCACCGCCCCGTGGGCTGATCTAAGAAGTGAGAGTGACTGACGTCATATCCATTGGATTATTCATATTACAGGGTTAACTAACGGCCATGTCCAGCAAGATTTCATAAGCGGGATGGCAACTTTACGATCAGTGGCGAGTATTAAGATCATTAATTCGGTGTACTCTACAAAGCAAGTTTGGTGGAGTAATTAGTGGAAACTGTTAAGTGGGTCTCAGTTTAGTAAGTAACCTTCTCATTTAAAGTTATCAACACTGAGCCAAACATGTGAATTGTGACGCGACTCACACAAGTTGCCGGTCACCGTACAACCGCCTGATGATATGATTACTTTCAATATTGCCCAATTCAAGCCATAATTGCTTGCATTTATTCAAATACATGCTACTGAGACAAGTTTATGCTGGGAGGAGACAAAATATGCGGTGCCAATCTCTGTGAGTTTGGTCGAAGTTTCCATAGACTGTTCGACGAGACCAACTTGCAAAATCACAAGATCTGACTCTCACGTAATCATCAGATTCGACCAGATTTTGGCAACGCAATCTGGAAGGAAACTGTCCTCATCGTTCCAGACTAATATTCGTAATCCAACCCAACCAACTTGCTCACAGTAACCCCTGCCATCGTCATGTGGAATTCTTCCCGTCAAGTGACAGTCAAGTACAGTCACGTGAATCTTAATATTCGAATTTGTGAATTTGGGAACTAGATGTGCTGTTGTGGCTACGTTCGCTATGGATAAGGTTTATTTGGGTAGTGATTGTGGGATTTTAGGTAAATCGAGTTTTGATAAATCACACGCTACCGGAAACCACCCAATCACTAAGCTAGCATATCCCGAGACTTGAATCGGGTTCCTTGAGTCGCTATTGGGCATGTGGTATCAGCACGTTTAGCACCGTGTCGTTTTGACATTTACGCATCAATCAAGAATAAATTTATTTCCATCCCTTATTAGCATGCCCCAAGATAAAACAACAATAAATACATGAGTACAAATCTACCTGAAAGAACGCATAACTCATTAATATTACACCAGGATACATCCTCTCCTAAAAATTGCGATTAAGGCGTAATCCAGGATTCCGTGAACATTCTCATGGCGAGTGATATTCGCTCTATGTCAGTTCCGATTAACTGTCGTAGGCCTCATAATCATCCGACACATCATCATCATCAGCAGAAATATACGACGTAGGGCTATATCGAGCGCGATTTGCATAAGTACTTCCTAACGGTGATGAAACTTTCATGCCGTCCCTGCCCGGCGCAGAATCTGAATCTCGATAGAACTTCTTATTATGGTACTGTATGACTTTTGGAGTTCGCTGGTTATCCTCGTTGAAGAGTGTGGGATCATTTTCCTGGTAATATTCTCTCCTTTTTGGTGGCGTGCCAGAAAAATTGCTATGTGGCTGAGGTGTTAGCAACTCGGTGCGCTTACTCCTTCGATGGACCCCTTGAGAAGGGTCTATCATATTATGAACCACTTTATTATATGGTACTTTGACGTACTCATGGGAAGTATGTCTCTCAACTTGATTTGTAAGATCTTGACTGTCCACACTATATCCACTGTTGTACGACGCAGTAGAGTCGCGCCCCGTAAGCTCATCCTCGCTCACATCTGTCCAGACCTCCTGATGCTTGTGCTCATTCTTCACCCTCTCTTCTTGTTCACGGCGAATGCGTTCCGCGGTTGCTCGCTTCAAGAATGACGTCCATGCGGCGGTTAGTACTCTTCCGCTGTTAGGCTTAAAGTCGTACTTAGGCCCACGCAGAGGACGATGAGCTTCAATATTCGGATCCCGATAGTGCACATACTCGTCTTGGTCATCGCTCTGCGGTGGCTCTGGCCTAAAGCGTTCTCTAGCTGGATTTCGAGGCGGAACCGGCTGTTCATCCTCGTATTCCTGTTGAACCAAGTTCTCATCACTCACATCTGTATCCTCATATTCGCCTGCTGCACTGGCTTCCAATACTTCACCGTCACTAGACATTGATAATCCAGGATCTCGAAGCATATTGTCGTACTCTTGCGAAATACTATCGATTACAGGGTCATTCCGCAACTCTCGACTATCTCTCCAGGGCCATGGGGTTCTCCGAAGTGACTCTGTACGATTAAGCTCCGCCTCGGGATATTCGGCGACAGGCTGAACTTCATTACTTGGGCTACTTATAGGGCTCTGTATCTTGATCGAAACGCTTCTTCTAGCATCTCTGTCCATCGCTAGTCGAATTGCACGCGAATCCATCTCATCCGCCCAGTCATCCACGTACATGGACCTGATTTTTGATCTCCGAAGGCCGCGAACTCCGTCAATAAAAGGGTCCATCCCACTGTTATCCTCCACCGTCTCGTATTCAAATCGTAGTTTGGGCTTTGGGTAAAGCATGTCGACACTTCTCACTTTCAGAGCACGCAGAGCTCCCGTCAGGGGCCGCCCTGTCCAGCCAGATGAAAATGATCGACCATTGCCCTGCCTGTGACTACTGCCCTGATCCCCTCCTACTCTCGAGCTGCTTCTCTGATCGTGGCTGCCTCTTATGCTAGAGCGATAGTGGCGCCCGATGTCATGATAGGAGTCTGAATGAATACTGTCATTATCAGCTTGGATCACAGATATTGACTGCGAATCCACCTTCGAATTCGACGACACATTCCGACTGTAATCCCGGAGCTGCTGCGTAGCGGCCACATGTGGAGAAATCGGGGCATTACTGTTCTGTTCCTCCAACATGGTTCCATTCCTGCCTTGCGACTCTTTCGTAAAAATGCGCCGGAGCCTGTTCGATCGACGATTAAGCTGTGGCCCTGGTCGGTCATCGTCGTGTTGTTGTGGCGGGTTTGGCAACGGTGCCGATACGAGATCTGCGCGTATCCTAGACTTGTGCTCGTGTTTTGAACTGCCGGACTTCAGCTGTTTGAAGAACCCCAAGACCATTGCACGTTCGAGCAACAAGTAATTTTGATCTATGCCGTTCTCATATACCGTACATAATCGAATTCGAATTCGAATAGTATATTGCCTAAAATGGTGGTGTCAGAAAGTAGTTTGGACCTGTAAATCTTGCGGCATGCGGGGGAACGAACACATACTTAAGGTGTACAACAAACAACAAAAAGTAAACAAAACAAAAATTGACAACGGCGCTAACGTTTCTGGGAAAGGTCGCTGAACTGAAAACCGCACGTGTCCATAATACGACGTTTAAGCGATAACTCAAAGCGCATCTTGTTACGTTCTCGTCCATGTATATCTTTTCTCATAATTATTGGAAAGTGCTTGAAAAAATTAGACGTCGATTAAATCTCAATACGTAGAGCATCGAGTCCATGTTACCACACATTAAAACCATTGATACCTAATAAAACCTAGCAAAGAACATAAATGTATTACAATAGATGGTCATTATTTACTCGTCACCACAGCAAGTTGGCCACAGTGCCCAAAATATAAACTGGTATGTGAACATAGATGGTCGATAGCACGCACAATTATCCGTCCCGAATAAACTAACCAAAGCAAGAAAGGATATACGAATCGTATGAACAGATTCAAAGTGCCAATAAAAGTACAAGTATAGGCGCTGGCGGAATAATCCTTGGAACTTCCGGCTTTACGGCTGACGTTGTCTTAGACGCTGCCTGTTGTCGACATTAACCTGCGGGTAATTCCCAGATGAGCTACCGACGAAACCACTTTTCGCACCGGGGGTAGGCAACATCTGATTGAGACTTATGTGAGAAAGCGGTGCTCTACGTGAAGGCGTCCGCAGGCTGGGGGAATTAGCTGTGATACGTTGTCGATGAGGAGTCGTCTCTGCAGACACGAATGAAATGATTAGTTTAGGTCCGAAATAATCAACATTGTCAATAGAGCCTGTCATAAATCTTACGAAATGCCGCTGAATTCTGTACACCAATTATTCCACCGCTTGATGACTTCATGATCTCTTGTGCTGAGTCGTCCATCTCACCCATGCCAACGTCATTCATAGCCGCCTGCTGTATAGGACCGAGAAGTGTTTTGCGCTTCAGTCTGTCGTATAGCATCTGAAGCTTCGTAAATTGTCGCGACTTCTCTTGCAAGTTCTCCACGAGCTCAATATTCTTCTTAGATAAGGATTCCTGATCGCATTTGACAGCTAAAAAGACATTTTCAATAATCTTTCACATTTATCAAGTTCCCGCGAATAGCTACCCGATACTCTTTGTCGAAGTGCTACAGGTTACAATTAGTAAGTAGCGCCGAATCGTAGTCGACAACAACAACGCTTACAGCCAATCTCAGAGTTTGCTTCACGGATCAGTTTCTCAATCTGCTGGTTCAGTCTAGAATGTCGGTAAATAACACAGCATATTTCATCGTCAGCGGTAATCATACTTGTTGCACTTCTCGCCAAGAGATTTGGATACGTATTCCTGGTAGAGCCTAAAAATCGTTACAATACTGCGTGAATTCCCCCAACAAAGGTCAATAGCAAACATTTCTTGAGAACATTGATATGTCCAAAATGCAAGCGCTCGCGAAGATATTTCGTTTATAACTGCTGGACTTAGTCCGGCCAGGACACTCTAGAATATGTTATGTTTAGCAAGTGATTGATGGTACACCTCAGCAGTACTTGCCGTTTTGTAATCACTATAGGTCAATGGACAAGCGGTCAATAAAACCCTAAGCATAGGCCACAATAGATATTTACTCTGTAGGATTCAAGGTCGTGAGAACAACATCCTTTTATTAAAACGTTAGTTTCGATAGGATGTGACACTCGGCTCAAAATCAATCACGAAGCTTCATCGCACATCCGGTTCGTTCAGAGGCGAATCGCAGGCAGGACATATTTTTTCCCCATTAAAAGCCTTATTAGAACACTGAATACAAAATATATGGCTTCAAAGATTAGCCTTGCTCTTTGACGGAGGTCCCTAAAAATTTTAGTTACTGGTTACCTGCAAGTTGTCACAACGCCCTGGTGTGTGAGCTGCCGCCTGCACTGATGATTATTGCAGCGTAATATAAATTCCATAATCAAGGGTAATCTGATTCTGCGAGCCTCTGGTAGTTATGTATGTATCAGTCTCTCATGACTTCTCTATTGTGCTGTCCGTTGGTTTTGAAAGTATTATTAAATCAGCAATTGGCACATTTTGTGTTACCGCAGGGTAACTCACGTCCCCACAAAAGGCAAGCCAAAACAACGTGGGACGTGATGCGCGTGACCTCGCGTCAATCTTTCTCTAAAACTGCAGCCGTCACGGTCGAACGCAGAACTTACAGTTGGGCTCAGTTTCAAGGCGCGACATCTAAATTGTACCAACTGGAATGGGTATCTTTGTTGATAGATTACCTGCTAATAAGATTGTTTTCGATGTGAAGGATTTCTCGCTCTTTTGGGCTCAGTTTGACGTTGCTTTGTTGTCTGCAAGCTCAGTTGCCATCATTCTCTTCGTTTCCATATCCACCATACTATTGTTTTATCTTTGTTGTGATCGCAACTATTATTCCGTAGATACAGCGAGAGATATATGTATACTGAACTATGTTGTACCTAACTGCTCCTGCTGGCCATCTCGCCATTATTCCAATTTTCTGATTGATGGAACACTAATACCATTGAACGTCCTGATGAATGATTTATTCCATGGTCGACTCAGGCTGCGTGGATCTGTCAGTGAGTCTTTGTGGCAGATACTGCGATATTCGGAGTCCAGGTGGTCTTTTGCTTTGATGAAAGGCATGCTCGGCTCAAATACAGGAACTGTGTTGAAAGAGAAGCTTAGGTAGACAGGCATATTGCATTCCACAGCATTAAGAGATGCAAATTAACTTATGAAAATCATTTTGTAGAACCAATCCCGGTCTGCAGCAAGCACAATTACTTAAGCACTCACTCATGTCGCAGCATTTGAATATTCAATGTGGGGAATCCGGGGTTGCGATAGTTGGATCCTTCAGATTCGCACATTATCTGTTCCAGTATTACGAGGTCCGAAATGCAGACTTACGGTCAAGTACAGATCATAATGAGATGGACGCGGATCAGTTGGTTGCATCCACAGAGCATTACCGCAAGCTCGTGATTGTCAGTCCATATACTTTGAACTTGGTACGTTCCGGTGAACTAGTGTGTAACCTCGCGGAGAAAGGTCAGGTTATGGTCGAAACAACTGCCATACAGGCTGTCACTCCGGTTGCAGGTTGGTACGTGCTGTTCACCCGAAGGTTCATTAACCGAACTGCGAGCAGTCTTCTATTCAATTCCTTGGATACCGTGAAAGACTTTTTCCGGAAATATAACTTGGTACTCGACTCTATTATCGACATCAGTTTCGAAGAAGCCACGATTTCGCAAGCAGCAAGCGAATCAGCGCAAGGCATATTCCAGCTCTGGCATGCATGGACTTCAATACTCTATGCCGAAGGAATTATTAAACGCTTCATAATCATTGCACATAAGAAGTAGTCGGTTCACGGCTGATATTCGCTTCGCTTGCTATGGAAGGATTGCTTGGTCTTCTTAGCTTGAAGAAAAATTTACCTAGAAAATACACACGTGATTTATTGAAATTTTATTGAAGCTATATGATGCAAATTAAACCGCTCATTAATTTATGCTTCACTCTCCATGCTCTGCGTCATCGTGAAAGAACGAGACAGTATGCTGTTCATCTTCCAACTCCTGAGCTAGTAGATCATACTCATTGTTCAACTTATGTATACGCTCAAAGTACAGACACATTCCAAGTAGCATGGTCTGCAATAGAGCCGCTACAAAATATGGCAACCAAGAACTCCAGCTTGTGCCCTCCCTTGATGCTAAGCTCATTGCCCAAATGAACCCGCCTGGAGCTTGCATGAGTAAAGTATGCATGCTCAGAGATTCAGCGTGCTTCAACCGATATGTCATATAAAGTTGAGGGAAATATTGCAACGCTGCGAGCATTGTGGCCTGCACACCTAAGAATCCAGCAAAAAATTCAACGTGTGATCCGGAGACGTGAAAATACAGCCCGAAAAAGAATGTAACGATCATATGAGTGATGCTGAGAAACGCGACTGACAAAGCCAAACGATATTCCGCGTAACTGTCACGAGGAAAGTATATCACAAATAGTATTAGGCTATGAGAAAGTGGAGGAATATTAGCGATACGTTCACGGGGAGTCTAATCACGGACTTGAAAAGAGGCTCACATTATGGAGAACATGCAGAACTGAAGTGCGATTTGAATAACGCCTAATGTAGCAGTAAAGCATTTACCACCGGACTGCTCATATCAGCAATGGCCATTACTATGGCTACGGATATCTTTCAACATACCAGGAATTTGCAGCAATTAATGACATCTGCTGATAGTAACAAAACATTTCCTAAGGAGCAGACTCCGGATGTGAAACCAAGCAGTAAAAACCATGGAGATATGCCCCGCGAATTTTGCCGTGCTATAATTCTAAGATGTTGAGGAACATATGACACCACTATACCAATCGCTAAGGCTAACGAAATGATAAAATTGAAATAGGAGGGTGAATTCAGAGCGTTACAGAGATCATCGCTCGATGGCATTGTGTCTTATTGGTTGCCTCCAGTAGTTCCTCGATGAAGAAACACGCTTCCGGAAACGAATATGTCTTGTAAACGAGATAACTCTCTCCGTGATTCAAATAGCGGGATAAAAAACCAAGGATTGGTCACATCATAATGAAATGTCCCTGACGAGCGATCAATCGAAAGGGTGTTGCGCAATTTCTCGCGTCATGGCGATGAGATTCAGCAGCACGTGCGGCGCTGTTTATTCTGGCAACTCGTGGGCTACTTCGAAAACTCTGAACTCGCTCCTTAACTTTTTAGGTATATATACCCTCTGCAAACTTCGAGTTCAAATCTACCTTTTGAAAGCTTGTCGCGGATGTCGACGAAAAATAATCCTCGTCGTTACTCGCGTCGGGCTTTCGGTTACTCCATAATCGCACAACCGGTGTGTTTTCTGGCTAAGCAATAAGTATGATTGCTCCATTACACTTCTGTACTATTGTGGCTCAGGATACCGCCATCTTGAGTAAGCTATAAATTCAAATGGATCTGCGTTCGGAAATCAGATCTGTTAATTCGATTTATGAGGATAAGCAAATGGCATGTCAGCCATTTCCAGTTACATCTATTAGATGGCCAGTGCAGCATACTATATCATGTCGATTATGCGAGCCAAAGATGAGGTAGAAGAGGAAGAGCATGAACAATATTGAGGCGGGTGGAGGCGATTATGCAGAGGACTGAGGCGCAATGAAGCTATCCTCAGAACGGAGTCCTTGGACTATTGTGCGGGTCACTAAAATGTCATCAATTAGAGTAACATTACATATCTCCCTACTTTACATTCCAATGATACTACATAGTGTGTAACGTCTGTAGGGGTAATACCCAATTTCATAATAGACCTTGGATTGAATAGAGCATGTTTTAGTTCGCGATGTTGCAATTCTCGGTACGCCCAAATCTCTTAGGAGTTTTCAAGAGCTGGGCCCGTAGTCCGCTACCCGTACACGTAACTTGAACTTCGACAACCCGAGTCACTCTACAACTCATACAGCTATCATAACAGCGAGTGTGACAGCGGCTTACACTTTTCCATCCAATCGCCGAGATGCACCACGCCTCCGCAATCCAACATTCTGTTCTGAAATTCTGTATACTATATATCTGATCTAATTAGCTGTAGCGACAGCTTCCTGTCCCAATTGAAGTGCACCGCCATCATCGTCATTGCTATCGCTTCTCCACTCGGCGGACGACGCGTATGCACGGGAGTCTCGCCCTTGGCTAGATTCCGGATTTGAATTTTAGACAGACATGTAGCCAATATATCATCCATGCAGAAGTGGTATTCGAGAATCTATTGTCATTAGAGATTCATCGCTGCGCAACCACATGATCATGGACGTACTACATAGTTAATTTGTTAGACACGATAACCAACTTCGTAAATTCAGTAAACTAGACGACGTGCATTAGGCTTGGCTGACACTTGTCAGTTAGACCCTTAGGGATAGGGTACCTCGGCAGTTGCATGCGTTGGTACGCGTTTCAACGCCCCTGCTGGTTGGCCAACCTGAACTTTATAAATTTATTTGATGCCAGCTTTGCTTTAGTCGTATCTTTATCTTGTATTCTATCACTCACTTCAACCTCACGTTGCTTAGTGGGTTATAGACTACCATCTATTCCCTAAGATTTTTTGGTAAATATATTCTCTCAACTGTTGCAATAGACAGCATGGCCTACGGATCTTCCTCTCCGCCAGACCGGCAGACTTTTGCACGGACTCGAAGTCAGTCACAAGCTCAAGCTCGATCAGGCGTGGCTCCCAATAATAAGACGAATGGAATCTTAACACCATCCGGAGCAAGTAAAAAGAAAACATCAAGGAAGGCTGGCCAATCCCTGACACCAAGGTCACGCTCACCACTCGGCCTTATACCTTCACACAAGAACTACCGGTATTTTGTTCATAAGTATGAAGTCCCGCGGAAAATCCTTCACGTGTCGATCGGATTCCTTACGCTAGCACTGTACTTGAACGGAGTCAATCTTTCGCAAGTGACGCCGGTACTAGTGTTTCTACTTACTTCGATCGTGTTCCTCGATATATTAAGATTTTGGTCTCCCACGTTCAGTAAATACTACATTAAGGCCTTTGGATTTCTTATGCGCGAAAGCGAAGTAGATAAGTGGAATGGAATTGTGTGGTACTTGGTTGGCTTAATTGTGGTGTTTCTTGTGTTCCCTAAGGTATGTCGACCAATTTAAGATGACTTGACAATTGTTGTTAACTTTGTCTAGGATATATCTTTACTGTCAGTCCTACTCCTTTCGTGGTCAGACACATCTGCGTCATCGTTTGGGAGAGCATTCGGACATTTGACGCCGAAATTCTTCCGCAACAAGTCACTTGCTGGTACCGCTGCTGCATTTTTGACTGGTCTTCTCGCAGCTTACCTCCAATATGGAGTCATCTTCCCGGCCACCTCGGAATTAAACGAGGGAGAATATCTTGCGTGGGCACCTGAGAGCAGTAAGCTGAGCCTACCTGCGTTTAGTTTGATAGCAGGTGTTGTGGGTGCTGCTGCAGAGGCGGTTGATCTATGGGGATTGGATGACAATCTGACCATTCCTGTTATCTCAGCGGTGATCTTGCAGATTGTTCTCATTCTATTCAAGGCTTAAAGTTGTATAGAATAGTGACACACGATGAGATGCTAAGACGACCCTATTCGTTTCACAATTTGAGAGGGTAACAGCTAGCGAAGGATGAGGAGGAATGTTCAGAAGAACGGATATGGAATTTTGAGGAGTGTGATTGTATATTATAGCTGAGGATTTCATTTCCAGCTTACTTGGTTAAATTCGCGAAAAACCGTTTGCAGGGAACCGACAAGAATGTTGTTTTCAACTACGGATAGAACGGAATGAATGGGTACCTCAGACGGATTATGAAGCGCTTTTTGTCATCATTTTATGAATTGCATGCTAATTTTTTGTTATATGCGTGTTTTATTAATGTTTAATAGGATTTGTTGGATTTGTTGGATTTGTTGGTTTCTGCATTTTTGAAGTGATGTTGTCCATTCTGTACCATATGTCATAGACGTGTGCGAGAGTGATCGTGTTAATGTTCATTGCTTTAACATTAATGGTATCTAGATTTCATCTATGTGATGCTTTCTAATCTTAAGAAGCGCCAGTTACCTGCTAAGTACTTTAATCTTCAGACGCAAATCACAAATAGCTCATTACCGAATTATAAGCTAAAGAATAAAACGGCCACCACGCATTGAAATCACCAAGAAAAGCTTATTTCACTGGTAGACCGTGACAAGCAATATTGGTGGATCGTGATAAGCAATATTGAATGTACTAAATGCAAAAAAAAAAAAATTGAAAAATTTGATCCAACCGCGAATCGAACGCGGAACCTCCTCGGATTTTGTTCACTCTGTGAACGAGACGTGATAAACCGTTACACCACTGGACCAATTCAACTGTGATAACTACCAGCGGTTATTGACCAATTATACTTTTATTGAGGGTTAGGTGGATACACTTTCGTGGATACACTTTTCTCTTCTATCCCTTCAATACCTTCAACCCCCTTTCAAGTATCATACATATTATTACAGCATTTGTTGATGTCCGTGAGACTGCGTTCGGGCATATCGGTTCGCTGAGGAATGCGAAGACATGTAACCAGCGGTATCCGGTTGGGAATGGATCGTATACATGGGGAGCCATTTGGGAAAAATGAATGGACAAGACGACAAGCGTATAGACGGGCCAGATTGAAGGATGAGAATGAAATAGTGGTAGCTACGATAGTAGAAAGCGCGTGACTGGCTTGGGAGTGCGCTATCACTGCATTAGATGAAATGGAGAAGAACCAAATGTCTAAAAGCAGGCGTCTTGAAAATTTCAAGGAGGTCACGCAGCGTTCATTAGCTTTATGACCAGTGCCAAAAGCATGTACAGTACAAGTTGCATCTTTTAAACCCCTATATACCTCGTTCGACACCTCAGAAAGCATTTCTTACGCGGCATTAGTGGGATCCCAGTCCACAACATAGTACTCATCGGTCATAAGCGAATCCACGTCCTTGGAGTCAAGCTCAAAGTCAAATACATTCGCGTTCTCCTCAATTCTCTTTGGTGTCGAGCTCTTTGGTAATGGAACGAGCCCCTGTGATGCGTAGCGTTATTACCGAATTTCATATTAATAAGGAAAGCAAAGCACGTTACCCTTTGTAAGCTCCACCGCAGTAAGATCTGTGCCGGCGTCCGTTTATACTTCGCCACCAGAGTCTGGAGGCGAGGATCCTTGAATCTCAGACCTCTGGTGATAGGGCAAAATGCCTCAACAACTATACCATTCTCTTGGCAGTAGTCAACCTAGAAAACACTTGTCAACACCCCCTATATCCCACCCATCTTAACACGAGCTTACCAATTCCTTCCTCGTCAAAAAAGGGTGCACTTCAAGCTGATCAATCGCCGGCTTGATCGTCGCATAAGACAGTAGCTCCTTCAGATGCTTAATGCCATAATTGCTAACACCGATCGATCTGATCTTTCCCTCGTTCACCGCCTCCTCCATGGCCATCCAAGTCTCCTTCCGTAAACGGCGGCCAGGATTGGGCGAATGAATAAGGTAGAGGTCAATATAGCCGAGATCGCATTCACGAAGCGACCAGTTGATTGCTTTCTTGGTATTGTTGTAGCCTAATAGATGTCAGCGGAGGTTGCCAGAGAAGCGACACGAGTTCAAGTTATAAAATACATGCCCTGATCTGTGTCCCACACTTTTGTGGTGAAGTAGACGTCCTCTCGTTTGCCACCAGTATCATGGATCCATTTCTTTATGGCGACACCGACTTCTCTTTCATTCTCGTACAGCGTGGCAGAATCTGCGATGCATCAGTAATGGTCTATGCGAATCACAATCGGATTCCCTTGATGCAGCAGTACACCATTGACATCCAGATGTCGCTTCTAAACATACCAATGTGTCGATAGCCGACCTTCAACGCATGATACACCGCATTGAGAACTTCCTCGCCGAAGGACATGTAGACTCCAAAGCCGAGTACCGGCATCTCAAATCCGGAGGACAGCTTTATTCGAGTCTGCAATGAGAGATTGGACGTTGAAAGAGCCATTTCTGTATTCGTGACCTTTAACTTCTCTTTGGAAATCTTGCCAGTGATTGAATTCAACGAAAAACCCACAGACGGATACGGTGGTAATCGTTCTTGTAAGCCAGTACGATAGGCAGTAGAGACCTGTAAATTACGGTTGGGACGATTCAGCTCAGGAGCCGTTGATGAGGACGTACGAATACTAACCAAAAAGTAAGCCAGTAAAAGCACGCTACCGATTGTCCAAATAATTCTTCGATGACGGACACCAAAGGCAAAATGGTATTGCAGAGCAGTTGGAAAAGCGGGGAGCGCGCACATATACCACGCAGTGGAGATCGTCGAGGCTTAAAAGAGCGGGACGACGATGTACGTCATGCATGGCCCGGTAAAGTTTCCGAGCACTGGCATTCGTATCTACACCGACCGTGGCATCATGATTTATACTAGCGTGTGTTCCTGACGTCAAAAAAAAAACCGCGTGCTTTCTTGTAACACCTTTGTTTCCAAATAATATGTATCTACGCTAGGGGTCGGTTATCTGTCCTTTCCAGTCATAAGACTGAGTAGTCGAGTTTTATTCAACAAAGTACATTTTTTTTCCTCCATCTGCAGCACGTCTCGAATTCGGCTGAGAGCTTGCTGACGAAGTACCCTTCTATTGTTGTTAAATATATACGGGTTTTATGCAAAAGGGATATAGTAACATACAGAATATGAAAACACAAATATCAAATACACAAGCTCTGGCTATATGCGAAACACATATGCAGATGTACAAAAACAGGATATATGCCAGTGTTATTGCAAATACACAATAACCAAACAGTCCAACCAGTCCAACCAGTACAAAACTTACATTTCCAGCCAATATGAACACTACATATTAAGCTGGCTGTCCCATCCCACATGCACTAACGTCCCACCACAGTACACCTCTTCCTCACATCCCCACGTTTCCTCTGGGGTATCCACTTCCAATAACCCGATATATAACTTATCTCCTTGCCACGCTGGAAGAACGCATTCCTCGTGTATCTTGACAAAATAGAGATCTCTCGCATAACGTCCGATAATGGTACCAGTGGCACACGAGAACCCGTTATAGACTCTAACGAAACTACCTGTCTGGAAACCTTGTCGCACATTAAGATGTCCGTTGCGGTCAGCGTCGAAACCGATTGTTATGTAAGGCGGGAGGATAGCCTTATCAATATCAGGCGAAGGCTTGTCAAGTGTCAAGGACCGCATCGTTTCTACGATGCGGAACCCGCAAAGGTTCATTGAGAGCACATACTTTGGAGCTGAGTTAAGAAAACGAACGTATATCCTGGCGAGATCAGTGCATTTGAGATTGTAGATTTCGTTACCAAAGAGGTCGTGCATAACTGTGACTTGGAAGAAGAGATGCTGATCAGGACGATTGTCACCAGTCTCGAGTGAATATATTCCCTCTCGCACAATAGAACCGCGAAAGCCAAACACGTAAAGACCTACGTGACCATCGATATTGCCTATTTCAGGTAGCCCTGCAACCTGGAAGAGTGTCTGCGGCATCTCGGAGTGTTCATTCATCATAAGCGGCTGGAAGTCCATGATTGTCGTGCGGTTGTTCACAATCATGATACTAGGCGTTAGGTCCAGACGAGTGTTATTTCCATAATAACTCTTCTTAAAATGCGCATAAACCTGAAGGAACTCATGCATATAAGCGAATCCGTTAGACTGTCTTGAATTGCCCACAATAACAGATACAATGTTCGGCGAATAAATATCTCCCAAAACTTGGTTCACAGCCGAATCCCAAAACTCGCCTTCACCCTGATTATGGAATCTCACGGTCATATCCGGTGCGACGTGTCGCAAGTACGAGGGAATTACGTTGATTATAATGCGCAGGTCTTCTGAATCCAGAGACATGTCCAGGAAGAAAGCCATCTTGCGTCGGAGTATATGAGCGATCCCAAACTTCTTAAGAAATTCGGTTTGTTTGCCAATACGCACAATAATAACTTCGGGATCCCAAACAAGTAAATCGTGAAGAACATTCGGCATATAATTTTCATCGCGGGCAGTATGGCAGCCGATGAGGTGCACGCTCGCGCGAGTATTACTGTGCCCAGTAGAGAGATACTGCGTGATGACTTGTTCTGTCTTGCCGTCAAACTCGAGGCGGAGCTCGCTCGCACGCGAGGTTGCGAGTGACATATTCTCTTTGGTAAGCATTTCGATAAAAGTATTCGTGGGCCTCGACTCGATAAATGCGTTATGAAGTACAAAGGCACGGACATAGTGTGCTGGCTGGTCGATGGACGGAACTATCGAAGTCGATATATTAAGAGCGGCCCGGACAATTTCGACTGCCTCACATCCGGAAGCGGCTACCATTGGTACAGCAGTAGGCGAATTCGCAGGGGCATCTGTATTTGCGAGACTAACATCGTTGTCGGGCTCGATAGAGTCTAACCCAGACTGCCAAGTCGTCGTATTAGATCCACGACCGAGGAAGCGTCGGCCCAACTTTCGGACAGCGGAGCTGACCGAATGCATTTGGAAGGCGGATATGACGAAGAAGTCAAACGGACAATCTTGTTGACCAATGTATGCTGAATTCAACGTAGGGTACGTTTCCAAGTAAATGCAAGAAACACACCAGGAGAAAATAACGACAGAAACGAGAAATTATGGTGTGAAGGAGGGGGCCTCCACATTTATATTCATACGCTGCCATAATCCGGAAGTAGGTGGGAATAGATTGTAAAGAGTCGTAAATTGGCCGTGAATACTGAATCAGGAACGAAAATGGTCTCAAGTCAGCGATGGATTTCACCGGAATTGCAAGTATCGATGCATCGGCATCGTTGTGTCAGTTGGGGAAAACACCCACGCGTCATGTAAACAAGGGGATCACTCGCCCCATCGAACGCCGAAAGTTTGTATATCTCAGCTCCCTCTAAGATTTCTGGGGCAGTAGTTTAATACCCAAAAGGACTCCACGACCATCCGCGAAGATAACGAGAGCTGCATTGCGATGGTTAAAACCCAGTGCACCACGAAACATTGCTTTTAACTTCACTCGGTTGGGGGCTGCAAGCGGTGAGCTACGTGCTATTTATTTGTCCCCACGCATCGAGTATGATAGCGTGTCGGTGTGTTAATGAGAGGGGTTAGGGTTTCATTAGTAAATGTTTAATGAGGCATACACGTCCTCCCAGTTTTGTTTCTCTTTTGTCTTCATGTAACAACTTTGTTCATATAATATACGTTTATTTGCATTTTTACGCCCGTCTACATTCGCCTATTGTCCAGAGCCGCTACCTTACAGTCAGGGTCATGGAGTCAAAAGTGGGATGTTGTCTGGGTTGTGGAGTCGAAATTGGGATGGTGTGAAGAAGATGGAGGGTTGCCGGGTGTTGTGCGTGTGTTGCGGGGTAACAGAGGGATGTCGGAGAAATACATAGGTGTGCGGGATGAATCTGTTCTGGGAGCAGAGTATATAATGGGGTACACCTGTCTGGGGTCTCTGTATCCGCTGGTTCATCCGTCAGAAAGTCTTGTATTCTCGTATTCCTGTAAATCATCAAGTTCTGTCCATTATCTGTCCTAGCATTCTGCCCAGCAATAGTCTTGTCCCGGTCCAGTCCGAACCCTAGTCATCGTTACATAGCGACACTCTGGGCAGCCGTCATACGTATTATCAGATGTTGTGCTTCTATGTCAGGTTATATCATATTCATTAGAGAGTTTATCCAAATTTCCAGATTGAATCGTAGCATTAAATAGTTTACATTAAATTTCCTGCGCAGATTGAGAATTAGATAAGCTACCGAGAGAAAATACAAAATAGCCGAATACATGGGTCATCATGTCTTCCAAAGCAAGCAGAGCAAAAGGCAAAATGTTATACAAATACACAGCAAAACACAGGTAGAACCGTCACTTGGGGAATACCATAGCAGGATCCACATTTAGCGCTCCAAGCATCATTTCCATCGTAAACTCTTCTTCGTTTTCAGTGGTAGACATGGTATTCTTCTTCCCATCCACGACGACGTCATAGTCGTACTCGTCCCTCAGTCGAGCCAGTTCCTCTTCGCTCATCTGTTCTTTCCGCCTCTGCTCCTCCTCATCACTGTCCTCATCGAATCCCTTTCTTCCAGTCCGCCGCTTAAATTCCGCAACGCCTCCCATCTTCGCGACACGTCCCTGCGCCAGTTCAAACAAATATTCTGCGGCGATCTGGGCAGCCGCGCGCCACTTATCGACAAGCAGCAACAAATGCTCGTCCTCAGGGATGGAAGTTCCATCAGGAAGTTTGGCCGTCGCTGATTCGTACTTGTGTGCTTGCTGGCACTGCGAAAGTTTCGTGCGCATTTGACGAAGTGAGATGTCGAGTGCGGATTCTTGCTTCACGAGAACAGGATCAATCGTCACGCGTTCTGTGAAATATCATGCGTTAGTACATTGTAAAGTACTTCGTTGCCCTTGAAGTAAAAGAAGTTTTCGTAAACACCATTAATTCCAACCAAGAACTTCTCCCTAAACTTCCCGCTCTTCTCCAGCGGTGAAGTACTTGGCGGCCCCGAAGCGTCCGGCGAAAACAGCGCCATGCGCTTAATCGGACTACTCCCGATGTTCCTGCTCCGCACATCAGTTGGAGGAATGTCGCTAGCGGTGTTGCCGGTTGTACTGGCAGTACCAGAGCCATTCTCGTCGGCCGGAAGCGAGCGTTTCAAAGGCGACTTGAACGGCTTGGAAAGGACGATCGTGCCGCGCGTCGGCTTGAATTTTGTGGGCGTGGTGGGAGGAGTGAAGTCGCTCATTCCTTGTCTTTATGTCATGCAGAAAATGGATATGACGGACGGTGATTCGAGTATAAACCGCGGAGAAGGACTAAAGAGGGTGGACGCGTTGGCCCGTTACAAGCCCCAAGTTTTTCGCGCTACCAAATGGACCCCAGCGCGTCACAGTAATATACATGGCAACCAAAGACAATGTAAATAATCAACGTGTTCACTGTGTGAAGGAAATAAACATCAGTCTTTGCACTACAAATTCAATCTAGGATGCGACTTCCGTCTTTACACACTTTCTCCGATGTCCAGAATGGATAACAATACTTTCTACGCTCTGTAATGAAATGTAATATCGCCCAAGGAGTATCCTATCCTCTGCAGTTCGCGTCATTCAGAAACTAATAGGAATTATTTAGGTTCTATTATGTAGTCGTATACAAGATTAACGAACGAACCTCAGGTTGAATGCGAGTACATCCTACTCAGAGTCCTTCTACGGCGAGCGTACGTGTCAGGAACCAGCCCTGACAGGGTAAGGGTTAATAGACGACAAGGGAAGTCGGAGATGAGCATCGGAGATGGAGGTCGGCGAAGGTCCTCGGAGGAACGTCGGTGAAGGTCCCCGGAGGAACTTCGGTGAAGGCCCTCGGAGGAACGTCGGTGAAGGCCCTCGGAGGAACGTCGGTGAAGGTCCCCGGAGGAACTTCGGTGAAGGTCCTCGGAGGATGGCGTCGGCCGAAGAGTTGTTAGTTGT
>PPJX02000076.1:0-73526 GCA_003705915.2 Lipomyces lipofer | reverse complement strand
AATACCGAGAGAAAGTGCTGGAATTCACCGAGCTCCGTGGATTACACAGTGGAGAGAATCTGGCTGCCGCAGTTAAAGAAATGCTCGTGGAACTAGGACTCCAGTCCAAGTTGATTTCAATTACCGGAGACAATGCCAGCAACAACGAAGTGATGGCTTCGGAGCTGTATAGAAGCCTCAAGGCTGAGAACCCTGAGAGAGAGCTATTATTCCAAGGCGAGGAAAGTTTCGTCCGTTGCCTGGCACATATTTTGAACCTTATTGTTAAGGACATTCTCCGATCTCTGAAATCTGGCAATATTGAAGAGGCATTTACTGATTGTAATGACTTCAGGGATGGACGACTTTCTCCGTTTGCCTCCCAAGGACCATTAGCAAAGCTTCGAATCTTCGCCATTTGGATTGACCGGAGCCCCCAGCGAAGACAGAAATGGAAGGAAATCTGCAACTATATCAACCTCTCCAATAAGTTCATTGAATATGATGTTGATACAAGGTGGAATTCCACCTTTCGAATGTTGACTGACGGTCTTCGAGCGAAACGTCAAATCAACAAGTTTTTAGAGCTGCAAACAGACCTGCCTCCAATGATTGGGTATGGCTTGAGCAAGTTCACAAGGTGCTCTCGAAGTTTAATGAATTCACTCTACTTATATCAACTAAAAAGCCGCAAATCAGTCTCTCAGTTGCTATTTATTATGAGCTTCACGATTTGCTACATGACGCTTCCGAACGCACGGGGGAGTTTTCAGACCTTAATGATAACATTGTATTTGCTTTCAACGAAGGCATGAAGAAATACAAGAAATATTATACTTTTATGGATGAGACGGATACATATTATATCGCCCTTATTTTGGATCCTCGGGTCAAACAAAGCCTCATCTTGAAAGAGCTAGAAGCGGACGAGAACTCTGGCGCCCTTATCCTTAACGCTATCCGCGAAAAGCTTCATTTGATGTATCCACCAACTGATACCGATTCCCCTGCTAATATACGACTTTCGCCGAAGTACAATAACAGCAATTTGGAGTCTGGGATGCTTCAGAAAGTTCAGCCTCGCAGCCAGACTTTACTTTCTGACATTGAACGATACTTTGATAGCCCTTTATTCAATATCATTGATACGGCAGATCCGAATTGGCTTTGCAATTGGTGGCATACACATAAAGATGAGTATCTGCGGATGGCGTCAGCGGCTAGAGATTATCTAGCTATTCCAGCTTCAGAAGTCCAAGTTGAGAGATTGTTCAATATAGGGAGAGACTTGTTAGGAGTCAGGAGGTATTCCATGAAGGCAGATACTATGAGAATGTTGATGTTAATGAATGATTTCTATAAGCAATAGATCTATCTTACTGTCCTTTGCATATTAACCCCCAGGTCGGGTCTAATTGCCCCAAATAGGCCCCTATACAGGCTCATGAGTACGAACCACCCTATAGCACAATCGCTGTACAGTCGTCCATTTCGAGCTGCCGTACAAAAGCAGACTGCCTTCTCTTGCTCTACATGTATCCATCAACTATATTGGACCCTGGGACCTATTACGACGATTTTGTACTCTGGAATTCGCGAAGTAGCCATTATAGATCACAAGGATAAAGACTGAGCATACCTCTTAGGGTATGAAAGTGACGTTGGTGAAGTCTCACCCATAGCCTCAGACCCGTTTATTTAATGTAGAAATTTATTGGCTGGCTTGAATTCATGTTGTCACCCGCTTATTCTTTACGTAGTTTTGTCGGACTTCCAGTCATGTCAAATTTCCATCAGACAGTGAACGATCAGGGATAGTGACATCAGAGCAACTTATAGGAATGGCATTCAGCTGTGAACGTAAACTGAGAATCATGTCGCAATCAATAGCTCATCATCCAAGAACAGCAGTAAGTTGTGCAATTTCTCGAAGGTGCTGCACATAGCCGTAATATGTTCAGGACTATATAATTATGTCTGGACAGCACACTCGAATTCAAAGTACTATATCTCACCTGCGAAGGAGTTCAATGGCAACAGCCATGTATGACATGATTACATTCCAATTCATATTCAGTTATAGAAATTTCATTTCCTTGAAGCCTTAATCCGTGCCTCAGAACCTGAAAGTCGTCAGATACTGAACAGGCAGTTAATAAGCCGAGACAGCCCCGCTCGGGTAGTGAGACATGGTGGTAGCGGACAACTGCCAAGTGTCAGAGTAGATTCAAATGAAGCGGCCCAAGAAGGTGAGCCTACTGATGGACGACTTTATTGCTGCACTTACGAGCAAATGAATTGCAGTGTGAAAGACCTTCATGAATAGATAAAATACAAATGAGTAAATAGATATCTCGTGCAGCAGATATCGTACAGCAGATATCGTACAGACGACTGCATTATAAGGGAATAGATGTCTTGGACGAAAGACACCCTCGCGGATATGCTAGTTCTCTTCACCATTGAGGCATGTGCGACGCCAACTATCAAACATCGCTCGAAAGGGGCACAAATGCGCTTAAGCCTGGCCCAAAAATTTACAAACGAAGAGTATCCGAACCATTGACTATAACTAAAATAATAACTAAGAGATAGGAGGGATGTTCGTTAGCCGTGAGAATAACTCAGCCTCCATTCTCTCTGCTGATCGTGGTCCACTAAGTATCTCCCCAACCATGTCAGATCCATCAGGAAAGTCGAACTCAAAAATTGGCTCTCCGTTGCCTTTCATATTCGCCAGAACAGCCTGACGAAAGTGCCAGCGCAAAAACTCATCCACAACTCGTCTCCCGTCCATCGGGTCCCTGCAAACAGGATCAAGCGACCTCCCATCAACCCCGTCCACGTCCACCCCGAAGCATGTTATTTTGTAGTTATCGTCGGGATCGATAGCAAAATTAAAAGCGTCAAATTGTTTGTTTATGTGAGACCGCATGAGGAGCCCATTCTGACACGAGTTTATCCCTGTATCTCCTTTCCCTGACCTAGCCGTGACATATTGAGAATAATTCAGACTAATAAAGAGCTCTTCATGAGAGAGCGGAAAAATATGAGCAGCCTCGAAGCTTGTCCATTCATCTATGAAAGCAACAGGATTGATAATCCCTGTTATTACGCATTTTCCATACTTCTTCCCGAAAACGACGAAGCCTTAGACTAACTGTACGCGAAGATGTTCGCGCAATGCATCGCTCAACTGTCAATGATATCGTACCTAAAGTTGTATTAGTCGATTTATCACAAATATCAAGAGCAAAGTGAGATTACCTCCTGGAGAATTGCATGCTAGATCATACTGGCCCAGTTCAAGAGGATCATCTGTAGGTGTGATCGGAAACTCGGATCCCCGAAGCCACACACTATATGAACAGCTCGCAGAGATGAGTATATCTAGCATACGAAGGAACTTTTTTCTGGTCACAGACGAATTTAAATATAATCCTCCCAGAGGTTCGTTTGGTCGCGAACTATCGTAAAAGTGCACATTTCTCAGTAAAGACCTGTTTGCTGGCATCGTGAAGCTATTTATTTCAAGACCACTTCAAAATGGAACGAATCGGTGAAATAGCACAAAGGATCGTGCACTAAAATAAATTGGTCAGTAGCTATGAGGACTGCTGGGCATGAATTGCCTCAGAAGTTTGTTACTGCAATTACTCTCTTTGAACTGTGTGGTGGCCGCGGCTCATGGCCACTGTTTGCGGTGCATGCCCGTGAACGATGTGCTGAATACACCTCAAACGCATCGCCGTTTCATGCCCTCCCAGTAATAGGGGTTTCACGTACGGTCAACTGGCCAACAGTTTGCAAAAAATAGCCCCAACCCTAGCAAAACTTTCCTAACCCTCACAATTTCTTGTGAACCCGCGTTTTTCGGAAGTTAACAGTTGATTTTCAACTCCTGGCTCACGGACTTAAACACCTAACCCCAAGGGCCTGATCTATTTCCAACACTGAGAACACGTTCCCCGCTTCCATTCCAGTTTCATGGAATGATAATAACTTTGCTCTTACATTCAAGTTCTTGCAGTACCTAAGGGACCACGACTTTGATAGACAGTCAATCCGGCCTCATGAGGGTGAGAAATCTAGTGGGCAAAAGAAATAAAGGTATGCCAGAAAATTGCGGGGGGTAACAGTTGCCCTATGCACATAGGGCAACCGGGTCTAAATGAAAGAGAAAGCTCTTACACCTCAGAATATTCACAGTGGATGGAAAGGAGCTGGTTTAATTCCATTTAATGCCCGACGAATGCCAAACAGCCTTCCAGTTTCAACCTTGAGCCGCTGTCTACTCCTTAAATCTCGACAAATACTGCAGACCTAGATCTCTCTGTTCTTAGGAGTTCTCCTCCAGATGGAACAGTACTGAAGAATGCAATCTCAGTGTTTAATACAGCCCTTGCAATCAATGAATCCCCTGCGTCGCCAACTCGACGATATGCTAAGCGAATTACCCAGCTAGTTGAAAGCCAGAATGCTGAGCTTGCAATTCTTCGGAAGGAACTCAAAGAGTGTCAGGACTTACTTCAGACGAAATGAATCAAGGGCAAGAGGATTAAATGGCAGGGTGAATTTGCGTTTAGTACTGAGGAGTGTTGAGAATCATTCGCGAGGCGGAGGAGAAACCTGTGGAAAAACCGACCACGTGGAAGGCCACGTAAACGACCAATTGAAGAAATTGAAGAGGTAGAAGAAGAGAAAGAATTAGGGATTAGTTCGAGCGAGTCAGAGTGATAATTGTGTGGCGTGCAGGACAAGGTCAAAGTTGGAAGTTTGAATTTTGTGACCGGTTAGCCCATTATATAGTTTCAGCTTTCTTAAATTCCTGTCAGGACCCCATTGAATAGGAAGGTATCCTATTCCTCGTAGTTTCCTCGAAAGAGATAACCCAGTCGTCTGAAGTGGATAGAGTATTCATGATATAAAGACAAACAAAGATAATAAGTAATAAGGAATGGGTTGGAAAGCACAGGTATCTTTCTGCCGAAGCTGTTGTTATTTCTACAGTCAGCGTGCAAGCCGATATTACAAAATCTAACAAATGTTCCTTCTACTCGTACTGTTTGCTTGCACCGTAACTCGCAGCACGCCGAAGGATGGCAAATCCGGGGTTGATTGCCGTAAAGGAATTGTCAGTCCAGTGTCCAGTGTACGGAACTTAACAGCGTCCACCACGTGACAAGTCCAGTGCTAGATCTAGAATTTCTTTCAATTTTTTTCTACCAATTAATTCTCTGCCGACACAGCTGCGACTGCTCACTATCTACGGGAGAATGCAGACAAGAAAGGCGTTCTGCGAAGTTTGACCATGAGTATATGTGACGATATTATTACACTGTACTTGGAACAGATGACTCTTGCGGGTCGACTTCGTGGTGCACGTCACGTGCGCCATGGTTTGGGCCAGGGTCCGCGCTTGGTCGTTCAAGGGTCCAGTCGAGCACGCCAGGTTCGGTCGTGCGTGTTTAGTGCCCCGCCCTTTGTGTCAGAGATCAATTTGTCCATTTCATTTCCACTTTCGGCATATTGATGGCGTCGAGCTACTCCACGAAAGAATGACGAATGAAGAGGAATGACATTTATTTAGGTTGACTAGAACTCTTCCTGCAATTGAAGCATTGCATAAGTGTGGGTTAAAATTTGACAGACATTGGCAGAACACAGTTCGATCAAACACAGGACTCTCACCCATGACCGACTACTACTGGACGCCCCTTCGTGCCTGTGTACGGGCAGTCGTCAAATCTTCGTACGCTCCCCCACCCGGGGCCAGCCCGTCCGCGCTGCCTCTCCGCCTCGGCGATAGCGTCCTCGTTTTCGAGGCCTCGTCGCCCACCGACCCAACTTGGTTCAGGGGCTACCTCCTCTCGCCGCCGCCCCTGTCGTCCAGCAACACTACCGACAAGTTCGCGCCGCGCGTCTACGTCGGCACCTTTCCCGCCTCCTGTCTCGCTGTTACCGGCGTGCTGGAGGCGCGGCCCCCACTAGACGACAGACCGACCTCTCCACCTCCGCTGCCCGCCTCGACCGGATCCTTCTCGCCAGGAGCCCCGCCAATCCTCTCCGAGATCTCCGCCGCGCTCACGGAATGGTGCCCCACGCACATGCACACGCTCTTCCGACAATCCCTCAACTACCCCGCCCTGGCCGCCCTCGCCACGCTCATTCACGACCTCTCCTCCACCCGGAATAATCTCCTCCTCGACATTCTCACGGCCTCCGAGCGCCGCGACGCAGTCAAAGGCGCCGTGTGGAACCTCGTCCGCGGCAACAAGCTCCTCTCCGGAGACGTCATCGTGCGCGACGAATCTACAGGCGCCGTCCTCACCGGCGACGCCGACCTCGTGGCTCTCTATCGCGACCAGCAGGTCATGGCCCTCGCAACCCACTCCCCGACCTCCACGACACGGCAGCGGCACCACGGCACCAGCAACCTGCTGCACCTGCTCGTGCAGCTAAAGTCCGCCGACCGGGCACACGGGTTCGACACGAAGGTGTACCTGTGCTCAAAGACAACCGTGCTGACTGAGGCCTTTGGCGTGCGTAAGGAGGAGGACGGCGGCCGCAGCGAGGCCGGCGCGAAGGCCCTGTTTGTGGACTTGCCGGCCGCCGCCGCGAAAGACGATTTGTTTCTCGTCGCCGAGCTGTACGAGCGCATATACCTCTCGACGACGCCGCAGACGGGCGCGCAGCAGAAGCTAGTCAAGGCGCGGAGGGGCGTCGCGCTCGGTGTCGTGGACATTGGGAGGGTCCTGAGAGAGCAGGCCGACGCGGACCGGGATATTGTTGTCAGGTTGTTTACGTCCAGTGCCAGGTACGCCGAGGACCCCAGTGTGGAAGAGCGCGGCGGCTGGGGAAGCCTGCGGCACAGACTTGTTAAGGGCCGCGGCGATGGAATGTGAGTTACTGTGACCTTTTATTCTCCCTCATACTGAACCTCATGTCTAAGCGAACGCACACCCATGCTCGACAAAGTCACCTTCTCCGTCCGCGCGTTTTCGTCGCCGACTTCTCAGGTGCTCACGTCAGGCACGCCGTCCCTCTTCTCCGACATTGGCAGCTCGCCCAAGCCGCTCCTCCCGACAAATACAACCGTCCCCCGCGACGAGTTGTACTTCACCCTCGGCGGCGTGGCCTTCTCCCAGGGCGCCCTCCGCCAAAAGGCATTCTACTATCTCACTCTCACCTCGCGCACGCGCAACCTCCGCTTCCAGGCGACCGCCGACGGCCCTGCCGCTGACGCCACGGCGTGGACGTCCTGCGTCGTGACCCGCGACGAGAGAATCTCCGAAATCGTGCGCGTCACGCCTCTCGCGCGCGGCGAGGTCATCCTCGTGTCCGTTTGCACCGCGGACGGCAATGTCATCGGCCGCGCCTCGTTTCCTCTCTGGGAAGACGACGTGATTGTCGGCGATGGATCGCGGGTCCTGCAGATTGTTGCCCAAAATTCCTTGGTTGGGACCCTCGACGTGAGCACCGTGCTGGTCTCCACGCAGCTGTCCGCCGACGAGACTTTGCTGGGTCTGATTCGCTGGCGGAAAGCGTCGGTGACGAAGGACGGACACGGCGAGCGCGTCTTGCTCGCCGTACTCAAGCAGGTGAGCTTTGTCGATCAAAACGAAGTTGTCAAATTGCTTCCGGAGGTCCTGGACTCCTTGTTTGGCATCCTTGCATGGAAAAGAGGAGATACCGAGTTTGAAGACTGCGTTTTTGCGGCGCTAGTGCACGTCTTGGACGTGGTCATTGAAAAGTAAGCTCTGCTTTTGTTTTGGAAGATATTGATGAGTTTTGTACTAACCCCCCGGACAGACGCGTCAATGTGAAATCGACGCTCGAAGAATACATCAATGGCCATTTCAACTATCCCGTCGCACTCGCGCCGCTCCTCTATAGCTTCCAGCGACTGCTCTCTAACCACACAGTCCCCGATCAAGGTCCGCACGTCCGAGAGACATTTAAAGTCGGCAAGTATATCCTCCGATTCATAACCGCATCCTGGGAAAAATATCAGTCGCGGGATGTCATCTCATTGGAGCTTGGCACATTCCCTCCCGCATTGCGGCGTATTTTCCACCAACTCGCGCGGATAGTCGAGCAGGACCCGGACACAGCCCCGAATGGAGACTCTGAAACTGTAATTGCCCATCAGACACTGGCCCTTCAGCATTACGCTTCTTATCTCCCACAACTGCGGCCGATTCTCTCCGACGACGAGATCCTTGATGCCGCTGTCGAGTTCATGGAATCCAGCTCCTCATGCACAAACACAAAACTCGTCATGCACCGTCTTATTCTCCTTCAAGCATACTCCAAGCTCTGGCTGTTTACGTCTGCCGACACAAAATATAGACGTGCGCTTGCGGCGCACACCATCGACTGGCTCAAACCGTACCTGCGACCGATCCCCGAAGCGGACCCCTCGTCATCGTCGTCGTCGCCGTCGTCACCGGCCGCCTTTGGCACCTGGAAAGATCGCATCCGACTATGCTGTTCCGTGCTCGCGCAACAGTTCCGGGTTCTTTGGCCAATCCGCGAAATAGAGCCCGACACATGCGGCGCCTACGTCCGTCTCCTCCCCGACGTCGCCGCGACATTCGTCGCCCTGCAAGAAGGCCATGTGCGAATTGTCGGCCCCGTTAGATTCAAGAACGAATACTCGCTCCTCTTCCCCGACACCTGCCCGTTCCCCGCCGCGCGCCCCGTCGACACCAGCGTCAAGAAAGAGCCGTTCGACGAGACCATGATCGAGCTGACTCTCCCGCTCGCAGTCCTTTCCGAATTTTCCACCTACGAGAGCGCCAGCAGCGCGGGAGCCGGCGAAAACCTCACCGAGCCGCAGGCCATCGAGCTCATGAGCAACGTGCTCCGAATGTGCATCTCAGTCTTGAACGGGAACGCGTTCCCGAAGGCGTGGATCTCGATCTACATGTTTCAGCACCGTGCAATACTGTCATGCTTGGAGTTTATTTCTCTCATATTGCTGGAGTATTTTATTCCGTCATCGCAGGATAACGATGGCACCGTCTTCAGCACCCAAATATGGCACATGTTTTTTGCTACGGTCGTGCGCCTCGTAGGGTCCGATGCGCTCGAGATCGAGATGTTCACCGAGCAGAAGCGGAAGGCGGTGTGGGCTATCGCGGGTGACTTGCGAGAAAGAGGTGCTCTCCTGCTGCGGCGGATGTGGGATGCGATTGGAGCCCCTCCAACCGAGGCCCAGAGACAGATGTACGACGTCGAGAGTGTAAACGGGTTTCAGACGCGGTATGGAACCCTGCAGTGGTGTGGTGAGAATGCGCTGGTGGGCGAGATGGTGGAGCTGTGGTTGTCGAACCATGAGGTGCTGAAGTCGCAAGCTGTGAAGGTGATTCAGACGATGTTGATTAATGAATGGGACGAGAGGCATAGTTTGGACGATATCCGTAGTGACACAGTTGATGTAAGTCTCCGCCCCACCCAACCTCTCCCTCTCCCGCGTCCGGAACTAACTATTCAGGCACTGGATCACGTGTTTCAGAAAAAGGCAGCGCTCAAGTTCGACACATTCTCGAAGGCCGTGTTCATCGATTCACTTGGGGCGCTCTTCGCGGACCCCGAAGATCCCCTCAGTCAGGAGGTTCACGGCCTCCTTACATCCATCTCTCGTCTTCTTGATCTCTTCCTCGACCTCCACACCCTCCCGGATAGCGATGCATATAACGACGATCGCATTCTCTGCACGCTGAACCTGATGCACTTCCTCAAAGATCTTCGCCGCGAGGACACGTTCATTCGATATGTCCATCAGCTCATCCGGATGCAGGAACTCAGCGGCCACTACGCCGAAGCTGGCCTCACCCTTCGCCTTCACGCACGGATGTACGACTGGAACACCGGCGTCGTCGTTCCCGCCCTCGTGGAACCGGAATTTCCTGTACAGACTGCGTTCCAGCGGAGGGAAGCACTGTACACGCAGATGGTGAAGTATTTCACCCTTGGCGATTCCCCGGAACTGGCATTGGCGACGTACAAAGAACTGGCGGAGGCGTACGAGACCGTGTCGTTTGAGCTGGAGAAACTGGCGAGTACTACGTCTGCCATCGCGAAAGTGTACAAGGACGTGCTAGGCACCGCGGCCGCATCGACAAGGCCGCAGCCGCAGTTTTTCAAGGTTGCCTATCGTGGACTGGGATTCCACCGCGCTCTGCGTGGTAAGCAATTTATTGTTCAGGGAACTAGGTGGGAGAAACTCGCCGACTTCACCGATCGGCTGCAGAATTTGTATCCAGACGCGAAGCTGCTCACGTCGTCGCCAACCCCGACTACCTCGGATCGGGATTCCACCACGTCTTCGATCTCGTCCGCAAGCAGCTCAATCTTCGATTCTTCTTCTGAAACGGCAACTACTGACGGCCAGTTCCTGCACATCGTCGCCGTCACTCCTGAGCCCAGTGCCACACTCTCAAGCGCGAATGTTTCGCCTCACGTCCAGAATTTCTTCCTGCGCTGCGATCTCCGCCGCTTTTCCGTATCGAGGCCCATAAAACCTGGGGGGATAGGGAAGTCGCCGGCGGAGCTGTGGGTCGAGAAAACCATATTCACAACCGCGGATGCATTCCCGACTATTATACGGCGGAGCGAGGTCGCGATCTCAGAGACGGTTCGTGTGTCGCCTGTTACCAATGCGGCGGGCTCGGTGTCCAAGAAATCGGCCGAGATTTTGCAGATGGCGAAGCGCGCATCGGCTTCGGCGGGGGTGCAGGATGATGGAAACGCGAGCGCGCAGCTGAGTATGGTGCTGTCTGGCGCGGTTGATGCACCTGTGAACGGTGGCATTCAACAATATAGGATGCTGCTAGATAGTTGCGAGGGAGACGAGTTGCCTGACGACGATCTTGTTGCCTCGTCTTCGGAGAAGGCTAGATTGCGCACGGCTATCGTGGATTATGTTGCGGTGTTGAAGTACTCGCTGAAGGTGCACTCTCAGGTCGTGGCGCCCGCATTGCGGCCACTGCACGACAGTCTCATTGTCTTATTTGACCGTAACTTCAAGAACGAATTGAAGGCTATTGAGGAAGAGGGACTGGATCTTACTCTCGAGACAAATACTGGTAGCATGAAGAGCGGACGAGCAGGCGAATACCGGGGCCAAGCACTGTCACAGCAAACTAACTAGGCAGTTACAGACGGCTCGTCACAGCAGCAGCAGCAGCAGGAAACTGGCGTTCCGGATCTTCATCACAGCGCTACAACGAGAAGTACCTCCACGTCCGTCCATACGACGACCACGTCTAGCTCTGTTGGTGGTCCCTCCCCACAGCACCGGCACCGCATCTCCCCCAGCGTTACGACGCTCGAGCCCACCACCTCCTCCTCCTACGCCACGTTACCAACCGGCAAAGCGCCAAGCATTACGACCGCGAGTCAGCATACGAAAGTGAGCAGGATGGGCATGATGACGAAGCGGCTCAGCAGGTTGAAGCTGAGTCAGAGTAGTGCACGCAGTAAAGACTCGCGGCTGAGTTTGGGAAGTTTTAGAGAGGAGGATTAGATTAGATTAGATTAGATTTGACGAAATTTGGGCAATGTAAACTCTTGTCTGCACTAAAAATTTAGCATTTGAAATCGCTCAAGCTCAGTCCTGGCCCATGGCCTACAGTAAGCGTTCTACCATCTGCTGAATCGCGTGAACAAAATATTGACGTAGTCACTATTTCCAATATCTAATACCCTGTATACTTTCCGTATATTTAGGTGTTGCTTATTGCTTACGTATTACCTAACAATTATGCAAATCGCACCCGACCCAAGTAAAAAAAGAAAAAAAGAACCCAGTTTACACCTTTGCCGATCCGACCCTGCCCAATCCAATCCAAGAGAGCACAAAACTCACTTAGCCTGCCATCTAAGTTTAATCTCAAGGGGCAACTCCAATTTCTCCATCCATTGAGCGTTCCAGACGCCCTCCTTCAACCATCCCGCCGCGCGCTGGTACGCGCCCCACTTCTCGGATCCACCGTAGACGAGCTCGCCAGCCTCGTTGACGGAAAACTGGACCGGCTGAACCTTCTTGCCGCAAACGAACTTTCCCTGGGGCGACACGCCGCACACGCCACGGCTGGACTTGATCTCAATTCCGCCGAAGGGAGCGTTGACGGCGCGGAAAGTTGCGCAGGTGCCAGAGGCATACCACTCGCCCCGAGAGATGAGACAGCCCTCCGTGCCGTCGTTGACGACGATGTAGCCCTTTCCGAGGAATGACTTACCCGGTCCGGGAGCAGGAGTCGATGGCGCATCAGAGTACTCTTTAGGGTAGTACTTGATGCCGGTGTCGGGGCAACTGCTCTTTGTTCCATCGGGGTCAGCCGAAACATACTCGCCGTCCTGGGCGCGACCGCGGACATTGAAATGGAACCAGACCTCATTGAGGACACCGGAGTGGGTGCAGCCGAGTGTGACATTGTGGCCATCGGAAAGTGTGACGGCAATGGCGGCGAGGATGTCTGATTTGTCAAATCGTCCTTCCTGGGATGGGACGATGCCAGCCGCGGCGAGGGCGGAGTAGGTGTCGAGCGTGGAGTGGAGGTCGACCGCCCGCGAAAAATACTCAATCATCGGAGCAGAGGTACTGTTATCCTCAGGACCGTAGCACGTGGGCTCGAGGGTGGAGATACAGGTTCCGTGCTTGTTCCACTCGTGGGTCCAAAGGTTGTCGTCACGGCCACCGTAGCTCTTCCACGTGTCGCGCATTGCCGAAACGAGCTCGTAAGCACCGGAATCCTGGAGAACCGTTTCAACGCTGTGAACATTGCGCTTTGCGTCACAGAACTGCTCAAACGAGCCGTCACAGTTATCGGGCCACAGACCGTGGAGGGTCCATTTGTCAGGGGCGCCGAGACCGGGAGCGAAGTCCCAGAACTGGGTTAGAAGGAGCTGGCCGCCGGGCGCATTGACGCAGCAAGTATCGACGGTCGAGGGAATCGAAGACGAGGGAAGATGGCACGAAAGAGGTGAAGAGCCAAGGGGGCAGGAGTGCGCAGTCGAAACCCGAGTAGGCATCTTGACGGAGATGGGGATGCGGAATTCAGTGTCTTCCACGCATATGAAAGGCGAGATAAGGTCCCGGACCCAGCCAGGTTGCTCGTGTTTGCTGCAGGAGAATGCATGTGTAAAAAATACGATCGACAGGAAAACTGTTGAGAGGACGAAGACGAGCGCTCGTCTCACGGAGCGGCGGCGGTGAACGGCCTCTCGCTGAAAACGAGAGTCGGATTGGTAGAGGATGCAGCACGCATCGACGTAAGGCGGCGGGTTCGACAGAGGATCGACATCCTCAGCGGAGGTATCAAAAGGAACCTTCTCATCTTTGATGACGGACATGACGACAATGTAGAAGCGGTGATGCTAGAGGACGTGTGATTGGAGTGTTCTGAATAGGTTGCCGTGATATTGAGTAAAGTGACGACAAAGCAAGCACCTCTCAGAGCGCGACTGCGCCGAAATATATTCCAGATGACGCGAATTCCTTCTCGAGCCTATTTTGCCCGTAAAGTCTGTTTGCTGTCGTGATGATGGTGTCAAATACCCATAAGCAGACGGTTGGTTCGTAGAACAGCGAGACCGTCCGACTCAATATGGGTTAGGGCTGAGAATTGCCGTCTTGACGACGTCGTCCATGGCAATTGCTTTCTGGTTTCCGGCGCTCCACAGGCGAAGAGGAGGGAGTGAGATTATTATCTTGCGGTTTGATTCCTGGCTCTGCTTATAGCGCGTAGCAGAGATCGAAGACAAGTTAAAGCTGAAACAGTACGAATTGATTGGTTAGGACCAATCAAGGCAGATTTTCTATCCATTAAACCGCGTACCAAGAAGATCTCGACAGAACAAACCAAAGAGATAATAAAACAGACTATATACACCAAAATTGAAAGATAGCCTAAGCATTTACAAGAATGTTGAAAACAAACCAAAATGCCCCAAAGAACCCAACCCCATGCGAAAAGTAAGATAAAAATAGCTTTCCCTATATCTTCACACACCAAGCAACGAAGGCGACTGCACTCCCAGCTAAAACGCTCCAATAATATTCCAATTCAATTGCTAACCACACCAATAAGGTGCCTAATGGCGGTGCCTGCTTCATGACTGCAAAATAATCATGCATCATACAGACGTGAACCAGATAGCTACCGATTAACATGGCTGCAAACAAGAGCACCATCTGCATGCCAACGGTTGAGTGCGTAGGATGGAAGTTAGAATGCAATACAAAGAGTACGGCAAACGCAATGAGTGACCGCCGGGCGATATCCGCAAATATTAGCGGCTGCTGGTACTGCCGGTACACCAAGACGTCTAAGACAGTGTGCACTGACGCCAGCGGAACAATTATCATTGCATAGTCTAGTAGCAAAAATGCATACTCTTCGCGCTTCCCTGTTGCTGGCTTCTCCTGGTGAACGTCGCTTGAGTAGTCGTCGCTCGGGGGCTTCGTGTCGGCGTGAAAGGTGACCGATTTCGATCGCTTAGAGGGAGATGGAGAATCTCCGGCACCGGGAAGCAGTGATGATATGGGTATGGGGCTCCCAGAAGAGTCCGTGATTGATGAGATTGGTGGCGAACTCGAGGTGCTGGTCTTCAACGATGGTTTGACTGCAGCCATTGCTGTTGATACAATTGGGCCACAGTACACCGTAATAATCTTTTCGAGCGACTAATAAATACGATGGAACGTACTATCTCAAAGTATGCAGATGACGTATCGAAACTGGCGACGCAATTGATAAAAATAAATAAACGGGATAGCGATAGGATAATTCCGAAGGTTTGAATGTGTCCTGGGGGCGAAGAGGTTTCAGGGGAGGATTGGTACTGTGGTTCGTTGTGGACGACCTGGCCTCTGAAGCACTCCGGTCTCCAAACTCTGTCGGTACGAGCCCAACTCCCAGCGCCGCAATCTCATCGCGATGAATCTGCTCCCATTATCTCGTATTTCTATTGAACGTTTTTACCATTTTTCACAATGCGACACAGAAAGATTATCCTCATTGTTCTTATCCCTATCTTTATATGGTATGTGTTGCGGAGACACGCTATGATTCATTGTTAACTCAATACTCTGTCCAGGCTGATCACGAAGTTCATCGTCCGCCCTCTATTCATCAATCCGAACAATAGAGCACTCTCTTCGCACTTTGGCCACAAACGGATTGCGCTACTAATCGCGCATCCCGACGATGAAGCGATGTTCTACGGTCCTACCCTTAACGCTCTGCGCAAGCTCGCGATGGAGACCAATAGCGACGAGCCCGCGACGGGGCTTCAGGAAACGAATCTCAGACTTCTGTGTCTTTCGACCGGTAACGCAGACAATCTGGGAGCAACGCGCGTGAACGAGCTAAAGGCTTCGGCGGCAAGGTTTGGGGTCCCACCGACGAACGTGATTATTTTTGACGACCCCAGAGTGCAGGACCGAATGTACCGCACCTGGCCCACAAGCGCTATTGCTGAGCTAGTGGGACCATATTTAACGGATGTGGATGTTGTGGTCACGTTTGACGGGTACGGAATATCGAGTCATGGGAATCACATTTCGCTCTGGGCTTTCGTGCGAGAAGTATTGCAGGGCCAGGGACAGCGGGAGGTATGGGTCCTGAGGACTACGTCTATTTTCAGAAAGTATATCTCATTCTTTGATATCCCGTTCACCTATGCGTACAACCGATTCATCGCGAATAGTGAGAGATCGCTAGTGGTCGTGAGCAATGTGAAGGAGTATGCGAATACGAGGGATGCTATGACGAAGGCGCATAAGTCGCAGATGAGATGGTTTAGATGGGGCTGGATTTCTTTAAGTAGATATATGGTTATAAACGATCTGGAGATGTTGTGATGATAGTTGTTTTCGGATACTTAATTGCATTGGATTCGTGTGTACAGTTTAGTTAGATTAGTGTAACCGAATTTGGGATATTTGACAGGTAGTGTTCTACTCATATTCTACTCATATACTCACTGTGATAATTATGACATTGGGGGCATGTTGGAGACCGTACCAAGATTTTGTACCCTACCCTACCCTACTCAACCTCTGATAATTAGTTTATCAGATTCATATCAAAGTTAGCAGTTAGTAAATTGTCGTCATCGTATGTCTTATAAATACAGTCCCAAGCCTTTTCATGAGCGATATTGAAAACCGATATTATATATCACACTTTCCGAAAATGTCAGAGCACTATTCGCGAATTCGTTGGATACAGCAGAGGACATTTTGTTTTGCAATTCAGGTCTGGTTGTGCGGTTCAAGCCGGCAAGCCGCTACAAGTCGTTCCTGGCGCATCTGCTACATCGTATGACTCACGGGTCCACAGCTCGCTTGATACGCATTGGCTTGCCTGTATGCACAGGATGCAAATGAGAATGCTTGTTAATAAGGCAACTATGGTATTCTGGTTGCGTTCGCTGTCCGTGAGTTCAAGTTCAAGATAAAATGTAGCCCCGGCTGGCCTTACTGGGCACATGCAATACTATGGCTGTCGTAGGGAGAAATCGGCGCAGGGGTACATCGTCTATTTTGCTTATGACCACAATTCTGCTGACAGCTCAATTTCAACGTCAAAAATGGATCACTCATGACATGCAGTTCAGCTTCCTATAAAACCACCAATTACGTTAGATCACGTTGCGTACCTCACTTTTAACGGCAGCCCGTCCACAAACTTCGACGTCACCATGTTGCTCTCAATCCTCAACTCCTCGCCGGGCACCCGCTCCGCAACTTCAAACCTGTTCATCAGCGCAATCAAAAGGCACTTAAATTCCAATTCGGCGAATCTCCGCCCTATACATGATCGTGGACCCTGTAAGAATGTAAGATACGAGTACGCGTTCGCGGCTTCCGGCGCCAAATTATCCCATCGCTCTGGACGAAAGTCCTGTGCATCGGGGCCCCAGAGGCGATGGAGCTTGTTAATCACGGCGGGGTCGATGGAAATTAAGGTACCCTTCTTTATGAGGAGGCCGTCGACGACAACATCTTCGTCGGCTTGTCTAGTCGTTGATGGGACAGGAGGGATTAATCTTAGGACTTCGCGCGCTACGTTGTTTAGGTATTTGAGAGCCTCGACATTTTCGTGCGTGATGTCGTTAGAGGTCAGCTTATTCGGCTGAACGGTAAAGTGTTCGCGGATTTCTGAGCGCAGCCGTGTCTGGATGTCGGGATGTTTGGAAAGAAGATAAAGAGCGATTGCCGCCGCATTTGACGTCGTCTCATGTCCCGCAGCGAGGACTGCAATCAAAGGTCAGCCACTATCACACTGCGATTAGCAAAGATGTCCAAACTCACACGTCATGATATTATCCACAATCTGCTCCTCTGTCCACTCTCCCCGTCCGTCCTCAATCATGACCGTCAAGATATCCTTCCCATCGCCTCCCTTCTCGCTCATCCCAAGCCTCACGGTCTCCTCCTTCTCCCTGACCAACTCCGCCGCAAACTTCCGTACAACACCACGCGCATGTCTAATAAGTCTGTTCCGCGGCGTCGGGATGTACTCTGGCCCCACCAGCATTGCCACTGCAAGTTCTATTCTCCGTATCGTCGTCATCGGCGGCGGAGAGAACACCTCTCTATACGCCTGAGCCAACTCATTCTCCCCATTCTCCAGCGCATTGAAGTCGGACCCGAACCCAGCCTTAAAAATAATATCCAGGGTCGTGACCTGGAGGAGAGGTTCAACGTCAATCAGGGCCTGCCCTTCCTTGGGAAGGGAAGAGTCTAGGATGGACGAGATCTGATCGACCAACTTCAATGACTTTTCTGAGAACGATGGAACCAATGACTTGACGTGTCCGTACGCAAACGCCGGTAGGAGCAGCCTACGCTGGTGTCGGTGCGCGTCGCCCTCCATGACTAAGATCCCTTTTCCCAATAGCCTAGAGAGCATTCTGAGCGAAGTGGGCGGCTTGACGAAAGAATATGAATGCGTCTGAAGCACAGCCAGTAACGCGGCGGGACTGGCCACTATAAGACGATCGCGACGGAAAAACCCCTGAATGCAGACGAATGGCGCGGTCGGGTTCTCTTCGACCCACACATGCTGGCGGATGCCAGGCATGCCCTGGTGGAGATATATCATGTGGCCAAAGAACCAATGCGGCTTGTCGGAAGGAACAGGAAGGTGCCGGTACGGTGAGAAATACGAGGGGTAAATAAATAAGGAGTAAATCACCTTGAAAAAAGTAGCTAAAAGCGATAGAGACAGCCATGCGAGTACTAGAGACCTGAGAGTGGCATCGGGGAAGATATTCTTATGTACAGTATACACGGTGGCGACCGCGGCAGCGCAAGAGAAGATTATCGAGTTCATGATGTTCGAGACGCTGAGTATGCCTACATTCTATAAGAGTAGACTCGTGCTGGTTTAATAGACATGCAAATGTTCGCATAAACTGCCCAAGTTGGAGAATTCCAATTTGTAATGAGTTCTCCGCTCGACTAGCGGGGCCTGACCATTGTTTGACGCCGCACGATAGACAGTGCCCATCGCAAATAAATCCTCATTTGGTAACACGAAAAGTTTATAGACTGATCTCGGAAATGGAGATATCGGTAATAAAACATAGCAATATTGTTGATGCCCGAATTTCTTGGAGAACTACGACAATCCGACCTATGCGCAGTGCGGTAATTATTCTATAGCAATCACAAAAATCTGTTTATCATACTGCTTAACAATTAAGTCAGACCATGTGCACATCATCACAGTCAACGAATTTCTCCCATCAGATGACCGCCAACAACAAATGTTTTGCGTGCTATCCTTTGTAACAATGTGTCTGTTTGCACAAGTCTGAACTTGCCATTGTTTGCTTGGGGGCGGCGGGCACTGGAGTGTAGTGTTATTTCACGACGACATTTGCGGCCGCTTCGTGGACTATATTAGTTATAGGCAGGATGGGATAAAGGAGCGCGAGAGACGTCTTTACGACATTTTATTTTCTCGCTTGAGTGGTGGTGGAGAGGATCTAGCGTGTGGATTCAGAAAACTAGAGTCGCCAGGGAGATTGCCTTCAAGCCGCAAATGATTAATACTTCCTTTCAGTCGCGGATCTTACTTGATACAGGTTTAATGGAACCCAGCCAACTGAAATGGCGAAGTACTCACTGGGGCCGTCGTTGTACCCCACTGTGCCGATGCTTGGTAGTACAAGAGTTCTTGGCATTCGCTTAACCGCAACCTGAACGTTAAGTTTTGTATTACACAGGGTACAATCAAACACAGCACGACCACTAACCAACACCAGCCAAAATAGTTAAGGGACATCTCGTCGGGTTCGTCATTTCACGCATGACGCGTAATTGGGCCGCAAATTATTACATCTACTGACATCACAATTGTGTATTCCACATATATTAAACCCATGCATAACTCATTGGCGCGAGTTTTGTTTCTTACAAAGGTTTTTTTTTTTTGGGCCCGATTCATCGGAATTCTCCGTGGAGCCGCACGATGTGAGGCCAGTAACCAACGGGCAATCACCTAACACCACTCTCGGTGATTCGGAATTTCATCGTCTTACTGTTCGCCAACAACTTCCACTTCTCAGTCCCCTTCACTACAGTCGAGGGCTCTGTTCCTTCCCTTAACAGTACCTTGGCTTGGATTCACAATTCTGCGATGCTATCTTCCAAACCCGATTCTCCTCCTGCAACCACCATAACCTCACAGCCGGAGTCGGAGCTATCAGAACATGGTCTTTCGAGACTCAGTCCGTCGAGGATACTATGACTCGGTTTCAACCTAACCTACCGGCCTCATTTGGTAGAATCTGTTCCTCGCCCATTTTAGGACAACACGAAATAAACTTATTTTAGATGCCTGAGCTACAACAATACCAACTCAACAATATGTAACACTTCAGAAGAATTACATTTCCCAGCCCCATAGTATCATTATTTTCCAACTCTTCAAGGATATGTCCCTATCTCAAGTCCAAAGTACCCCTGCTTCGGCATTGGCAACCTCGTCTGTCGCCCCTTTCCGCCATCTATACCTGATGATACAACTGAATTCCCCCACCACTCCACCGCCTTGGGATTATACTGCACTGTAAAGAAGATGATGATGGCGGAGAACGCGACGCCGGCAGTCATCCCCGCGGACAAAACGTAGTTATATTTTTCCCACCAACCGAGGTAGCGGCGACGAATGTAGAACATGAATGCGAAGGAGGCATAAAGACCAGGAGTGTGGTAGGCAAGATTGTAGGGTGCCCAATTGCCCATACCACCGACGATAAGGACAGGGTCGATGAATCTATGCTTCGTTAGCGCAAACGAGTATGGAAAAACCTCAAAGTATAGGAGCGCCTACTTCAATCTAGGGATGAACTTCTGCGCGAAAAAGCACACCGGCGCAAGTATAAATCCTACAAGGAAACACCAGGCAAAGACAGGATACACGCCTGTGAATGTTCGTAAGGGGCCGATAACGCCCCACATGATCGACGCCGAGTATATTGTTTTCAATCCAGGACACGTGAACCGATCAGGCTGGTCCGCATCGCAGAGGCCCTCAATGTTGAACATCTGCCACTGCACGACACCGACGGAGACAATACACTGCACAATGGTGGTCACCATCTGGCCACGGAACAGAGCTCTGGGAGGAATCTTTGCATAATGCGCCATTTTCTGATCCGTGATATAGTCTTCCGCCTGGTGCTCAGTCTGTGAGCCATAGCACTTCAAAATCAAGTTGGCGATGCCATTTCCTGGGAACATGAAGCCGGCGATCATCTCGGCCATAACACTAACACTGAGCGAAAATCCAGTGACCGATTGGATAATCGATAACGGGATCAGAAAAGCCGCACAAACGAGGATGACAACTACAAGGCCATAGACTGGGGTCTCAGTATCTTCCGGATACACCTGAACGCACACAACTCCAAATACAAAGGACAAGATCAAGATCGAGAGATACCACCAATCTGGAACCTCCTTATACGCGCGCATCATCTTCGATTGGGGATCGTTAAACACATCATACGCAGATTTGCCTCGATAGCGAAGACTGGCGTAGAAATCTTTGAAGCTCTGAAGGATCGGTCTCCATTCCTTCATGATAATGTAGATAAACGCTAGAGGGTAGGCGACAAAGTATGAACCATATGTAACTAGAAAGCCTGCGGAGTAATACGGCGGAGAGTATTTCTGGTACTTATCCTCGTCGAGTAGATGATTGGTGAGGATCCTTGTAACATTGTAGGACTTGTTGAAGTGGTCGCGCAAATCGTTAGTGTTGATTGGTACGTAAGCACAGAACTTATAGTTTGTGTAGTAGAGCGCGATGACAATGAAGCCACCCACGAACATGCCAACGTACTGCTGCAGTGCCGAATAGAACGGAACGGACAATGCGTTGCTTCGATTGATAATGTTCCAGTCGAAACTAGTGACAGGATTAAATCCAAGACCGAGAGTGCTACCCGTAATAACAGCAAGTGTGAAGTTCTGAGGTGCGATCCAAGTTATCCAATTAAACTTGCTGAGCGCCTCGAAGAGATAGTCGGGAAACCAGAAATACAAGAAGCTAGCTGCACAAGTAACCAAGAAGAAAGTGTACTTTGGAACCGTCCAGCCATTGATATTCGCCTTCTTCTCTGGCTTTAGAAGCGCGCGGTTGAGTGCCAAAGTCGGCAATACTGTAGGCCAAATAGACTTGACGGGATAAACAACCCAGCGACGTAGAACTCCTGCGAAGCCGAAGCCAAAAAACTGAGAAGAGAAATTCATCAAGAATTCGTAGCCGAGAGCGATAGGAGAGTCATAGAACCTGGGTAGCTTCTGAGTCATGATATTATTGCGAGTCACATAAGTCGCACCATTTGCAACGTTGACCATGATCGTCGCCAACATCTGCTCTTTATACGACCATGGACCGGGATTAAGTGAGTATCTCTTCCCAAAAGCTGTGAATCCCCAGTCCGGCAGTAGTTGCATAGCCTTGCCGCAGGGGTACATAAAAAGCTGGATGACAGCTGAGCTGATAGTAATCGCCGGCATGCGAAACGAGAAGAACTGACTGACGCCGGTGCCGATGATTGTCCATATAATCGCCAGCAGGTAAACCCGAAATGTCTCGACGGGAATGGTAGGATCATCGTATGGATCAGTGACAGAGCGTACCTCGGGATACGGCGAATAATATCCAATCAATGCCGCCTCCGTTTTAAGATCAAAGTCGTAGGTCTCCGAGTCTTGACCATATGCCATCTCTCCCTCTACAAGCATCATAATTTTCTCCATAGTATCAGCGGGGAAGTTGAAGTCATCCTTGTGAATACAATGGCATCATTTAAAATCCTCAACGCTTCCTCCCGCGACATTGACTCAATCTTGTCGAGGACATATTCGATATCCGTGCCTGCGGCATTGAGATTGTCCTTCCTAGCCTTCTCTCCGAGTCTTTCGACGACTTTCTCTCGCGCATCGAACTGGATCTCAGACACCGTTTCGGTAACAGCGTTCTTCTTTTCAGGCTCCACTGAGCCTGAACTGACGGATGTGGGCATCTATGATGAAAACGCGAGTTAGCAGTCATCATAATACAGACACTGAAAAACAGCAGATCAAATAAACTTACAATAACAAAGCCTTCTGAACGTCAGTGCAGAGCATCCAATCAGCTGTCAGCCTCTATTGAGTAGCGAGTACGTCAGGAATGCCGAGCCATCGTGGATGACTTTGTTATATAAGACAAACTATGATCAACTCAAGACGATTACATGCTTCCTGTGTATCCCGGGATCGGCTAGTCCAGAGCCAGTTCTAGATACCCGTCTTAGATACTGGAATCGATTTGACCACTAGAGCGGTGTATCTGACAGACCACAGAAGAATTTAGGTATTGGACATGAACGTTTACCAGATTGACGTCAATAGGTACATGGTATAAAATTTGACAGAGTAGCAGAATGCACGGAATGAAAGGCTTAAGCTTGTAGACCATTCTACAGTATACTATACTGCGTCCATCTATTCCATATCAATAGTTGGCAAGAGTTATGTAACTGGTATCGCGGGATAGGGAAGGTGTATCAAAGCCAGAGAGGCAGGTACCGTCCTGCCAAGACGCAAGAACTGGAGATAAGGCATCCTAAACTAAGCTACTAGTGCCCCTCCGCGTGCCCCTCCGCCTTCTAGATAATCTGAAGAAGATATGGAGCCAGTAGCTCAAGGTTATGTAATTGTAAGATTATGGCGATCTGATATCAAATGTACAGTATACATCACTATAATGCTGTTCACAATAATTTTAATTTCCGAAATTTATTTGACATTAATACACGGACCACGCAATATATGGCCCGTGTAAACTTCTAGGGTTGGTGTGTGGATTCGGCCATGGTTCGGAAGCTATGACCATTTGCACTCTATATCCGAGCATCGAGGGAATTTATCAGTTCCATGGAGAGCGTCATCCTGTCTGTAAACAACCATTGCATGATACCTTACGAGGGTGAGACATTGTCAATTTTCTGATGACCTTACTTCTTCGGTTGAGCCAAATTAACTCGTCCAATCAGACTGGTGGCGCCTGCTCAGATCGAATTCCGAATACATCGGATAATCCGGTTGTGTTGCAGTCTGCAGCCGCACCATCCGGTGAGGACTAGCTAGACTCATATTCGTAGGTTGTTCAAAACGACAAATAAAGCTCCGATATTCAATCGCCAAGGACAAGCCAGTCGCCAAGATTTCGCCTGGTCAGGATGTGCTATATCATATCGTCAAGCTACGGGTAGCGCAAAGTATTTAGTGTTAAGCTTAACTCCTTTTCCTAAATCTGGTGCCTTGCGTAGGTCCAAATGGCAGCTCTTCATGAGGAGGTTGTAAAGCGAGCCACTCCCAAAGAGGCTAATTGGTAGTTCGGACGTACCGGTCCGCCGGTGTTAATTTCGCAATACTTCGAGAACTAATTCCTTATCTTGACAAGACATGTAACCAACGGGAACTATCAGCGGAAGCGGGTACTTAGGATAGTTCTTAGTCTATAAAGATATGTGGCTGCTGCTGGACTTTTACTAGCGCCCTGTAGCTTTTGGCGTCTCACTGATAGAAGAAACTACGGATGACGTGTAATGTGTGCTGCCGGCCAATGCGCTTCGACATATATCTCTGTTTAATATGGCTAATTTGTTACGAGAAGACATTACTTTTTATATAAAAGGAGCAAACCCTGTGCAAGCAAGGTACATCAATAGTCGCGAACCCTACATAATATGATGGAGCGTCGGCCGCCGCCTCTGCCGTAAGCCAAGGCGATAGTTCACCTAAGGGCCGACTAAGCTCCACTAGATATCCGCAAATTTTAGTTCCTACTTGGGCACTTGGCCCGCTCACCACAAAAGATTATGGACGGAATGGTACTCACTGCTCCCGCGACTCTCGCGCGAAATACTCCTTAATCATCGGTAGAACCAATCTATTCGATTAACTCCTTCTAGCTCAGACATATCACGGTCTACTGATAGAGCTTATTCTTATCAGACGGTGTCATGATATCGGTCGACTTTATCTTCAATCTCACTATCATCTGATAGCGGATTGGGATAGAGCTCACTGTAGCCTGATACACATTACGGACGTACATGTCGATGGCGTGTGTAGCGCGTGTAACGCACCATATTGAACTCATCATTGCTGGGCTAGTATATGTCGCTTGACTGTGGTATAGATCCGGCCCCGTCATAACAACGGTCTCGTCCCAGCTGCACGGATGCCAACCGATAAGATATTGGCATGGCTTCAGTGCATGCGATGAGAAGATCTGACATTGGTCGCATGTGGCGGTGAGTTCACTGCCACCTCGAACATATTCCTTCAGGTATGCCTTCCATTTTGAATGGATGGCACTTTAATAAGTTATGCTAGGGCGTCGACGTACGAGAAGTGCGTGTTGATGGTAAATAGGTACGACCTTGTGATCGCTAGAGGTAATCCCGAGGTGCGCGCCCTTCATGTGGACTGCAGACCGTCGAGGTCGGATCGGCTGCTGGAGGCCCCAGGCGTAGCGTGGTGGAACACTCCCGCGTGGGTTTGCTATCCTCGCACTATTTGCTTCTTGTGCAACTCGCGTCAAATAATCATTCTGTATGATTGTAATGCGTTGCGCTCTAGAGTTACAAGCCAGTCTTCGTTTCCTTTATACCTCACGCCCATTTTAATAATTTTACAACTGCCTTAGAAGATTCTCTCAACGTGGGATGATCCATTCTCATCAGGACTAGGGCCTAATTGATGTTGGCAAGAAAAATATATGCAAAGTCGAAGTTGTGGGAGTGACACTCATTTTCGAGGCCTCCATCTGTATGTAAATTGTTAAGTTCTGTCTGGGACTTAGTTATATTGTTATGCGTACTACCAAGATGGGTTCGTAAAACACTCCAGGACTGTAATAGAAACCACTGGGTGATAACTACCAGTTGCCCCCTTGTGGTACGGTACGTAAAAACAAAAAAATATCTCGACTACAGAGTACTCCGCAGTACCTGAGCACATCACCAAATTTATTTGCCCTGTTAACTGACTCGCTAACCGAATTCCTCTTGTGTCCAGTATGTCTGACAACGACAAACCTATAACCAATGTGCAGTCTATAAGATTGAACAGCGCCATATAGGCCCTAATCCTGAATATTGCGGGGGTGATACATAGTCGCGCACGTAGCCGTGTTATGTGTAAACAATCCCAGTCTAACCAGCGATCCAATCTCGCTTCATCTTCTCACATCATCTTCACTTTTCTCTGCTCATTCAGTGGTCGCACAGCGCACTCATTCTCGCAGTGTCTATTAATGCGAATTATGACAACACAAATAACGAGCCCCTGATCCCTGAGCATACCAGGACTGCCGCCACTTCCACAACCGTCAGATCCCCCTACCAAGGACGATGTGGACAGAGCGCTAGTATTTAAAATTAACCTTAACCAGTATGTATAGTGTGGTATGATGCTGTTACTCAGATGTATGCAATGCATGCCATTCAGTACATCCTGATGTTCTTGCTGGGAAAGTACATGGGATTAAACGGCCGGGTTAAACTCAAATGTGACATGGACAGGATTCACCATACAAATCGAAGGGATGAGGGACAGGCACAGAGTCCGCCAAATTTATTTTATATTTTTTGACAGTTTCCAGAAGAATCAATAATTAAATAAACAAATAATTAAATAATTAAATAACTAAATAATATTTTAAGAACTCAGGAAGAGCGGAGACGGCGGCGTGTCCTCGCTGTACGGAAGTGCAAGGGAAAGCGTCGAATTTTATGATGATGGTAGACGCCCGCAGTCATCGAGGGAGCGGGAGGGAAAATGGTCGGGTGTGCACTGTGCGGTTCAAGCGATATCAAGAGCGTACTTTTGAGCGCGTTCCTACCAACACGTTCTTCCCTGGCATCCAACTTCAACCGAGGATCTTGCATGGCGTAATCGATTGTCAAGCAACTGCCTCCAGAAAATATATATATTGGTCGAGACATACCGCTCGAAGGGCCACAGATGGGGAGACTTATCCAGCCAATATCTTCCGCTCGCTATTTATACACAGTATAAAGTCTAGGTTTGAGTGAGCCATATTTTTCTGCATGAAGACTACCTTCCAGCCTTCAGAACAGTTACCCATCCTAATTTTTCTCTGCTTCCAGCCCATTGGGAGTCTCTCTCACCCCGTCAATTCCACGAGTTATATTAAATACATGATTCTCATGCTCCTCTCATGTTCAATAAAACTGATTGACGGAAATGCAATAGAAGCAGCTCATCTCGCACGCCTCGTTCACTGTGCGCAGCAAGACAAACAGGATCAAGTACTCTCCCATCTAACCGGAAAAGCCGCTGAAACCCGGCCATTACGATATAAGACTTTATTTTCGCAGAGGTTATATGAGCTTTAATAATCTAGTATATCCGCCTCTATGACTTGAAACAGGTACAATATCTATTACAGACGAGCATTTCATATCACGTGTACTTTCGCATACAGTCTCTGACAGAGATGAGCAGTTCCGAAATCAAAAAAAATGGGACGGAAAGTGCGTGATAGCTGGTGTTGTAAATGGCGATATTGATGAAGATTTTTGGAGTGGCTTTGAAACTGCACATGTCTTCCCGGTCTCTGCCGAAGAGATATTATCATTAGGAATGGGTACTCTCGGTGGATTTCAAACAAAGTGGCATAATCCATTTTTTACAGACCATCATACTGTTCGCCAAATCGCGAAGATTCTTGTACTGTAGGGGTGGACAAGAATGACGAATATATTCATATTCGAATTACGAATATATACGAATATTTGGATATTTCATGCTTACTAATCCGAATACTAATAAAAAAATTTATTCGTAATATTCGTAATATTAATACATTAAATTCTAAACATCTGGATCAAGACCAGAGATTTCCCCCCGGCATCGAAGCATCGTGATCAAGCATAGGGTAGGGTTTAGGGTTTAGGGTCAGAACGCGAAATGATTGGCCGGTTTAAAGTTTAGCCATTCACTACCGTGTTGGCAAAACTACGAATATTATTCGCAATTCGTATTCGTCGTAGACATTTTATTCGCAACGAATAAAAGTTTATTCTACAAATTGCGAACGCGAATAGAGAAAATTGTATTCGTGTCCACCCCTATGACGACTGTACTTATATTGAGTATCACAGTGAATATTATCCCACTTCCTATATCACTGAAAATATGCAGGTACTGTTTAGTACATACGTACGAACTATGCAATACGCGCCCGGAGTGGGTGGCGTTGCTCCCTCCAAACAGCTATCTTTGATGAATGTATTGGTCACCATCTGTAATATAGTTTGCATTTATAGAGCCAACCGAAATCATCACAGCAAGGACAGACCCTCCTACAAGGGGACTCACCTAAGATGATCGTGTCACGCAAGATAGGTTAGCTGCCAAAGGTACCTAACCTTTGATGCGCGAAGCTCTGAATAATTTTTTGCACGTCATTTCAGCGTTTAGTTTTCGCATATAATTATCAACTGCAGTTAAACGCAAGAAGCAAAGTCATTGTAGATAAAAGTCTTTACAACTACATACATAATAATGTATACAATTTCTGATTCCCGAATCAATTCAACGTATTACTGTTTCTTGTTGTCGGCAAATGTGTCTGCCATCCAATGCTTATATCTTATCGGTTAAGCGATGTCCGTCCATCAATCCATCCATGGATACTCTCTAGTTACTACAGAGTTCGACACCATCCAATTATCAGAGTGTTTGTGTCCAACGCACAAAATCGCAACGGAGACCGAAGTAGAGCATACAGAACCTGAACTTTGACGGAGCCTTTAAACCCCCAATATTATAGGGGTTAATAGTGTTTCAGCCGGAAGGGATGTGCTTCTGCGCCATTGTCAAATAGATCAATATAGTAGTCACAAAGAATACATACCTGTACTAAGGACCCAATCGTCTAGGCTCCATCTTTCAGGATCATCGAAGATCAAATACAGGTATTTCATTGTTTCCGCCATGAAAAAGCTTTCCGAACTATCCACCACATGGCCACCGCCGTCTGGTAGCGTGACGTCTCCAATCTCTCCATATCCATATGTAGTTTTGCAATATTTCCTCAGACCTTCGAAGGATGACCAGGCCCATTCCCTATACTTTTGATTCCCAGTAATCCTATACGCGTAGAAATAACCTTCAATCACTTCTGGTCGCAGCATGTACCTTGCGTCTGAAATCCAGTATCCTAGCTTGCGGACTTGTTCGTGCTCATGCGCCCCAGGTGACGAAATCGCCCAATGCACTTCCTCATACCCACCATCAACCATTTGCTCCTTAGGATCGTCCAACATCCCACGCCCTAGAGGCTCCCAAACGAATGATTCCGGACCCAGACCAGTAGCAGTAACATACGTTGCATGGCAAGTATCAAGAACCTCGAGACCGAAGTCTATGAGATCCTCGCGGCCCAGGTATTTTCCTCCTAGTATTAAATTGCCTGCAATATAGCACGTTAAATGTCCCATCTCGTTCATATAAGTCTGGTCAATATATCGTGCGATAAACAAATAGCCCTTGTCTCTTCTCACGCCGTCAAGCCCATACGTCTCTGGCGCAGTACCCCAAAACGCCAGCTGCTCCTTGGTAGAAGTCATAGCCTGCTCCCAACGCTTTGCATAGGTCGAGGCGTATTTTTCTCTCGGTGCCAGCATCGCTGCCTTTATTAGATATTCATAGTATGAATCGTGGCCCGCACCCAGTGACACGGACCTTCCGAGCGAGAAGCCTGAAAATGCGTCGATGGGCGTGTCGATCAAACCGTCAAAAGTTTCTTCATTCCGATTCCACACTAATGAGCTCCACGCTCTTGTGGCATTGCGCAGATAAACGGGGTCGCCGGTCTGAACACCTAGTCTGTAATTCTCAAGCCAATTCGTCCCTGTTCGCGCTGGATCAACAGTGGGAGATACGGTCCTACTGAGATGAACCTTGCCGTCCTCCTCTGCTTCGTGCGTACCAATGTCGGCTGTAAAGTTGACGCGGGGCCATAGCATACCCAACGGTGAATCATAGGCTGGTCCTAACTTAGTCGCTAAAGAAACTGCCTTCTGCAAGATCTGATTGCGTACTTGCAGTGGAATTGACGGCATTACGCCAGAGTCGATAATGTCTACAATGGAGACAAGCGATCCCAAGTACCTGATCGTAGTTTCGAACGGATCCACGAGTGTACCATCGTGGCTGCTAAAATCTAGAGAATTCACAACATAGTCCAGTCCCTGGTTGATCTCATCGGTTGCATTCATTATCATCGCCGTTGTTAGCGAATCAATTAGGGTTGCCGCCCATCCATTTCGAGTTGTCTTGAAACCACCGCTGACCGGCAAGACCTCGTCACTGCCCCAAGCCGTCTCACGATACTTCTTGAACGCCCACCGAAACTCTGCACGAATGGCGGCTAGACGAGCGTCATTTACGGCGCGATCGTCCGATGGAACCGAGACTGTAGCGAAGGGAAACTGGACTTTTGTGTATGAAGTTCTGAAGAACGACTTGCTCAGAGTTCGAAGGAGAAGTATGAACAGGATCGCTAATCTGCACTCGAAAGTCAGCATGAATACATACTAGAGAAGTGAAGCGTACTCACAGAATGTACTTTCGTCGATATGAGCCACGGATGCGAAAGAACCGCATCAAGCGCCCTGGTTTAGGCGCTACTCTCACCATTGAGTCCAAGAAGTTTGCCTCGCAAAAATTCCTTGCATCGGCTGTATTGCTCCAAAAATGTCCTTAAGATGTTCTTATTGCTTTCGCCCCTGTATGTACGGCAGCGATATCAAGGGCATATGAATGATGGAGGTAAGATCGGTTGTGCAATGCTGACTGACTCCTCACGTCGCAAGCGGTAGGTGCGGCTCAGCATTCTGGAGATTGAATTCGAGAACGGCCAGAGGCTAGTCTATCCTCAATCACCACACTTTGTGTCTGACCGACAAATGAGTGAATAACAAGACACCGATGTCATACCAGGAGATCCGAAATCTTCGAATCCGAATAGCGGAGCTTGAAAATAGGCTCTCAGAGCGTGATTGCGAGGCAGAGGAGCGAAACGCTACTGATCTCAAGCTCGAGGAATACATACGATATGGGCGACAAATGCTCGTTCCAGAAGTAGGAAAAAAGGGACAGCTAGCGCTGCGGAACGCCAAAATACTAGTCATTGGTGCCGGTGGATTGGGATGCCCTGCCTTAAGCTATCTCTCTGGTGCCGGAGTCGGCACTCTTGGTATTCTCGATCACGACACCGTTTCTCTCTCGAACTTACCGCGGCAGACAATATACAACACTAACTCCGTTGGAAAATTGAAGGTTGATGTAGCAATTACGACATTACGAGACCGCAATCCAGAAGTCCGATATGTTCGGCATGCAATTCGATTGGTGCATGACAACGCGTTCGAAATCATTCGTCCTTACGACATAATCCTTGACTGCACAGACTCCCCAATTACTCGCTATTTGATTGGTGATACGACTAGAATTTTGAACAAGCCGCTTATTTCTGGTTCAGCCCTTCGAATGGAGGCTCAGCTTATTGTCTTGAATGTGGGAACGAATGCGCCTTGCTATCGATGCTTGTTTCCTCAGCCACCAGGCCAAGTCGATGCCTGCTCAGACGCTGGAGTCTTGGGACCTGTAGTTGGACTTGCGGGAACGCTGCAGGCTTTGGAGGCGATAAAGCTTGTCGCCGGCCATATCACGCCCGCAAGAAATCGGACAATGACGTTGTTCAGTGGCAGTCAGGAACGGGCATGGAGGTGTGTCCGAATACGTGGACGACAGGGTACGTGTCTGGTGTGTGGTGATGCACCTACGATTGCAGAAGAGTCGATTAGCTCTGGCAAGTACGACTATGCTGAGTTCTGTGGTGGTATGGAAGAATATCCGAGTTTGGATCGCAAGTCAAGCGTGAAGGTAGAGGAGCTCAGGGAACGCTTGAAACTACCACATATTCTATTGGATGTACGAGATGCAACGCAATTTGCGATATGCAGTCTTCCTGGCGCAGTTAGTGTCCCTCTAAGAGTTCTTCTTGGTAAGCGCGAAGACGATCCTACGTCTAATCCTGTGATATCAAATATCATGGATCCAAGTAGAACTGTACCTGTATACGTCGTATGCAGGTTTGGAAACGACTCACGGACGGCGGTACAGTTATTTCGGGGAGTCCATGGCGTTGACAATATATATGATGTGATTGGAGGACTGGACATGTGGAGCGAAGTCGTTGACGCAAGCTTTCCCCGATATTAATGCGCGATGTGACTCTGTGTGCATCTGCAAAATAATATTGATGTAGGTTCCGAGCAACTGCAAATATTGTTAACAATGCGTTCCTATTGGTCGTTTTCAGAATCATAATGCGATGACAGTATTAGCCGTCGCGCAAAGGCAGGTTTCACGTGCGCAGTCACTGCGGTCCTCAGTGAACTTGGTGAAGTGGACATTGCTCAACGGTGCTATTATTTACGTGAGTCTGGTGAGACGCAAATTCTCTCGATACACAAAACTCCAACGCTACACATTTATGCACTCGCCAACGTCGGTACTTCGTTTACGCAAAGAGAGGAGAATAAATGGACAAGAAAACTAGAGCAAGCAGCAAAAAAAAAAAAATTTACATAAATGTTGGCTGGACCTGGCAGATAGGACGACCGAAGTTAGGGGGTACACTGAGGGGAAGGAAAATTGAAGCATAAAGATTTGTCACAGTACCATCGCCATCCGCTCTTGGACAGCAGAAAGCGCATACGACAGTCCTAAAGCTGCATATTTACAAGTCTTTTGCTACCATGAGTCAGGGCTACATCGTTGGAGCGAGACTACTATGTATGTATTGTGTGTCCCACCCAAATCTTCGTGCGGGTTAACCCCCCTGATCCCTTTCCAATGATGAACTTTCCCCGCTCGTGTGTACAATATCCCTGCAACTTAATTTTATCGTGATTCATCTTTAACAAACGGCATGGATATCAGTGTATACTGTTGATATCCAAGGCTAACGCCGATCATATCTTACATCGATCAATACCATTCCTTCCAAAACACCCGTTTGACGCAAACGCATTCAAATATTGCCAAGCATCTATATTTTGCTATCCACCCCAATCTCGATATTGTCAACCTTGAAAACATCGGTAGGAAATTTTTATTGCCAAAATCGCATGTTTCTAAGCTGAATCTTACAGAGTGTAGAAAACAGCCGCAGTCTCGTAAATGCTCTTTGCTGCACATTCCTCCGTCATCCAACTCCGCCACGCTACAGTAAGTCCAGTTGACGAATGCTCCTTCAGAAATAATAGGGGACCACGCTGTCCAGAGGCTGCTGACATGGAATTACGGGAACAATTCTTCAGCCACTAAGAACAATCGCTTAGCCACTGGGGACAATCGCTCAGCCACCAGGAACTATCACCAGCCACTAGGAACAATCACGCTCGATGAGGCTTCCTGAGTCTACAGCGTGAATTCGACGGCGTCAACCACGTTCTGGTAGGTAGCAGAGGTTGAATACAATATGTAGAGCTAATTATTGATGAATGTTGGAGATAGTACTCCAATCAGTGATACTTATTCTAGCAAATAATTACAGTAATAGTACATTTATACATGCTATGCTGTTATACAAGCGATATAGCAAAAACGCCCCGCAAAACTACAAGTTGATATCCCAAAAAGACGAGAAACACCCTTCATCTATCTCATCTGAAACTCCCGTCTCCAGCTCACTGGATCAACCCACCGCCACCGACTCTATCAGCGTAATGGCCCGGTGACCGGCCCCTTACCATAATGCCCACCGTTGAGATCCTGTGAACTTCCACGAAACGTGTAGTTGTGCCCCCCAGCGCCTCATCGTCATCTACAGCAGCATAGAGGAGTACGACTACTCGAAACTGCTGCTGTGCCGTATTCTTCCTACCGTTGTTCGCCGTCGCACGCTTGAACTGGAGACGTTCGAAACACACGACATCAGGTATTGACTCACTTTGCGACCCGTTGTACTCGTCGACCTGCTGCGACGAAGATGGCGAAGAATACTGCATCATTGACGACGATGAACTAGCTGAGACGGGTCGATCAGCCGGTATAAAGTTGTCGTCGTCCTGAATCGGCTGCTGGAGGCGCCCAGAAGTTTGCATGGTACGACCATCAGCTGCCGTGGGTTTGATTCGCGCGACGACGGGCTTGCGGCGCGGGCCCTGATCACGCTTCGACGTATGCTGCACCAGCTCGATCGGCCGACCCGTAATTTCGTCTTCCGCGACGACTGTGACCGCAAAGTACTTTGCCTTCAAGATGCGCTGTCCTTGAGGTGTGTTGACGATGACATGGAATTCGTGGTTATCGACCGTAGATCGCGGAGACATTTGCGGCATCGGGAGCGACAGCAGCGGCAGGTCGAAGGAGACAGACACGCTGACAACGATGTAGTTCCGGCGGTAGGCGATCCATCTAGCTTGTTCGAAGCGGAGACCGCGCGGGATTGAGGCGCTGACCTTCACGCCAACCCTGTGCAGATGGTGCTGCTGCAGAAAGTGCTGGTTGGACGTTGGCCCAGCGAACGAAGGCGTGCACTGGAGAACGCGTGTGTTGCGAGAGAATAGGAAAGGCGGACCATTAGGCTGGGGTCCGGTTAGATTGAGCAACGACGACGTTGAGGGTGGTGAACCGAAGTTGGGTGGAGGAGGGAGGATTGAGGCCATCGGCGGTACGAGCTGGAAGTTGGACGAATGGGACATGAAGATATCGGGGCGCGTGCCGGATAGACTCATGGCTGTAACGACGCAGCTGGCGGGTGTAACGTGCGTGCAAATACAGAGTGCGGGAGAGGGAGATCAGAGTAGGACAGAGCAGGCGATGGGGAGAGTATTTATGCGCTGTGGGTGGTCCAACGATGGACGAATGCGCGAGATCTACCAAGCGCACTCACCCTCGCACACGGACAATACTTACAGCCGTAAGGTTACGGCGAATACGGGCACCCTGAAAGGGGTCCCCAAACCAATAACGGAGCCTAATTAGGCCGATGCCGTTATAACTGACCACTAATATTCCAAAACAGGTAGCATAAGTGGTGTAGCAGCCGCACGCTGCTTGTACAAGTGTGCGGCCCAAAAAGTCCGGGGACGCGTCCGTGCGTGTGGCTGACCGCGTTCCCAGTCTCCGACCTCCACACCTCCAGTCGGCAACCCACCGAAAAGAGGCACGAACAAGAAAAACATCTGATCTCCGAACCGATGGTATACTTCACACGTAGGATCGCACGGACCTCGTCCCGTCAGTTGCACGACGTCGTACGGCGGCGTTTGTGGCATTCCGCTGTGGTCGATCATATCGGCCCGGATCATGCATCGAAGGTGCCTTAGTATTGTAGTGTAATGCAATCATACCCGAAGCTATAACCTAAGTGGACTAAAATTTCGTTGCTCCAAGCAGGGAGGACATTGCTATTGAAACAGGTGCCACTCTGTCCGTCAGTACTGCCCTTATGTTCGAACTCAGTTTGAGACCCGTACTATCCCTTCTAGAGAGGTCAATTTATTAGATCTCCTTGATCTCACGACCATCCCTGCCCGCTGTTATTTTGATTAGCGAGCGACATATGACACGAAGCCGATCCGTGCAGGGATAGTCAGAGCCTTCAATAGTCCTACCGTTTGTTGAGAAAAATATAGCAAGATATCACAACAATGGATTAATGTCCTCATTGAAAGTCCGTAACTGCAATTGCGATTCATTTGAAGAGTATCGACATGATGCTGTACTAAACAGTTGGCCTCTATCGATAATTTCGTCGATATCTGGCAGTCCAACCTCGGACCACTGGACCAGTAGGTATGAACCAATGGTGACTTCATCGATGCATGCATATTTTACTCCCTTTAGTTGTTGTATTGTGCATTTTCACTTGCAGAATTCGAGACCGTTCAAGATTCGACATTCGCCAGATAAGGAGCTACATCTGGGATTCTGAAGGACACGGGTTAGGGTGAAGTTTGTTGACGCGTTATTCACGTGTAGCCTCCGCCTTAGTCTTAGAGCCTGATCACCTCCCGGAGCAAATGTTCGCCGCCTTCTCATATTTGCTCGAATACTGATATAACCTGCTCGCTTGGGTATGTCCTTGGACATCATTAGAGTTTGATTTAAAGGGCATCGAATTTTTGGCTTCCAATGGATCTAAAAGTCGCTTCATATAAACGATCGATTCTGGATGGCAGCCGGTCATACCCACTTTCACACAATAATCAGACATTTTTTCTCCAGGGACCTAGTATCAGTTGCATGTTCCGCGTGTTATTCTCAAGCATGGACGCCTGGTTCCCTGATTTGAGCACGATGATTCAGCAGATGCATACATTTGCCCATCTTCGTAGTTCTCCTTGCCGCGGACTCGGTTAGCAACGAGAGCAGGCCCAACAAGCCCGCTCTCGGCCCGCTCTCTGCGAGGAGAGAAGGCAGCTTAAACGGCTAGAGATGTTAGACATCTCAGCTGCTACCGAGTCAATATTCACATACTTGAAACTGAGGATCCCGCAGGGTCAAGATTCTCCATGATAGTCGCGAGGATTCAGAGGAAGCTTATAACAATCAAGGCTTCTTGATAAAATGTGGCTCCTACCGGCGCAGTGAGGCCTCAAAAACTGGAGTACTGGCAATGATTTGCAGGTACTTAGAATGCTAGGGATGAGCATCTAGGTGGAATTAGGCGTCATATTGGCATTTAAGGAGTTATGGAGGAGATCATCGTTAGTTTAGTGAGTGGAGAAACCAATGTCGCTCAAAACTGTTAATCAGCCATGTATTGTACAAAACCTTGTTGATGCCATTATCCCAATTATCCCATCCCCACGGCCCGAGCTCCGCTTCGCACGTATGAAATGGTTCAAAAAATTTCTTCACCCTTCTTAACTGTCTCTAAAAGTACATTCCTCCACCATTTCAGCTTCTCATCTCGTTCGCCAATTGACCGAGTCATTGCCGTTATTTGTTGAAGAAGGGCCCGCACTTCCTCCCCAATATTGACCTTCCGAACGACTACATCAGCAGACTCGTCGTCCGGAAAATGGTACTCATGCCCATTATGCTCCCACGCCCAGCGCACCACGACCCAGTCCCGGCCAACCATCCTCCCCGCAGTGATGCGCGCGTGACACCCACACTTTATGCTCTTCTTGTTTGACTTTCGCCGCTGTTTGGTCGGGTCGCGTCGGTCTCGAGGTGCGCCGGCATGTGCACATACGTATACATGCGTCCACTCGTACTTGCGCCGGCTCTTGTGAGAGTCGGATGCAGGTGCAGCCGCGAGGACGGCCTTGCGACGCCAAATTTGCTTTGTAGATGGACGCTCAAGGAAACTGAGCCATTCATCCAATGGAATTGTTGCCGTGTAGGGATTGTTTTCAAAAGGCGGTATCAGCGGATGAGTTGATGCTGCACCTGCAATTGGCGTTATGTTTGTCATGTCAGCCCAAGAATTAGTGGCGGGTTCAGACACTTGAAGAGACTCCAACGACGGCATTAGTGCTGATGCCCCACTTATCTCCAATTCCGGACGCATAGGTCTCTCCAATGCAAGATGCGATGAAGCTACTGCGAGTTCGTAAGGGTCAGTGAGATAAACTGTAGTGAGATGCTGCTCGATGATATCCTCAGTGTTTTGCTCGTCGAAGTCACCAACAGCGTCGTCGTCGTCGTCGTCGTCCTCATCCTCGTCCTCGTCCTCTTCTTCTTCCTCCTCTTCTGCTTCTTCCTCCCGTATTTGATAACTGCCACACAGCTCTAGATTTTCCATTCGAACGTCCACCTGCTTGTCAACTTGAGTCCCCTGCTCCTCATTCCCATGATTGGGCACATCTGCCGATTCACTACGATGTCTCCGCATTCGCTCAGACCAAACTTCGTCTACAATCGAATGCCATCTGTCCCTCCGATTTTCGAGCTCTCTGAATCTTTGACGATGGTGTGACGGCAATATGAAGGAGTGGATGTTGACCATCTCCATCTGAGTGTTATTCGACGGTACAAATGCCATTTTGACGTCGTAAAAAAAAGCTGCCGATACCTTAATCTGAGTGTATCAATAGCTCAAAGACCGTAAATATTATCCATGAAAAGAAAGTCGGTAATCATTTGTAATAAAGAAGATCTGGTGATAATCGTTTTGAAGCGGCTCAAGTCTGATTCAACCCTAAATCGATCGCAGTTACGACGACTATTTTCGCGTAGTTTTATAGGGCTTATTGGGAGTCTCAGCAATCTGCAATCTTCAAGCCAGAATCTAATGCACGGTTTAAACTTGGCCCCCGACATGCACGCTGCAGTGGGTAACTTTATAGCAGCGACCTCTCGAGACCGAGGGTCAATTGCCATGTTTTCTCATGTGGAAAGATCGAGGGACGGGTTGTAGGCTACATCGGTATAACTGCCGATGCTCTCAGGCTTTCCGCGTGTTATTTGACTACGGCGCGGTAACGTAGATCGATACAGCGGTCTTCTCGATGGCGAAACGAGCGTCGTTTTTAGCCACCCCGGGTTGCTAGGAGTCGATAAGGACCTGCATATGCTTAACAGAGTTGAAGGTCAAGATTGCGAGAGACAGTCGACAGCGGAATACATCGACGCACGGGAGATATGGAGCAGCAGAATTGACAACTGTATGTTCGCTATAGCTCTGGTCAATTTCGAGTCTACTCTTAAACTCAGGTTCCATGAAGTAAATTGAATCAATACAAATATTAAAAATTAATCCTCTATCCGCAAGTGTTTATTCGGTTGTCTTTGCCTCGGCGTTCTCCATCGGCTCCTCGGTCGTCTTCCCCTCCGATTCTAATGCCACTGGAATCTGAAACCCATCGGGCAACGCGATGTCTCCAGATACATCCTGCTCCTTCAACGCCCCTCCCTTGCCTCCATACGTCTCAGGCACCCACCCACCAGTATACTCGGCCAAATAGGTTGCATAACTAAGCACCACAAACTTCGCCATAGTATCCCGAGAAACGAGGAGTTTCATTGCCGTAAACATCCACCCCATCACAAGAGGCACGTTTACAAAGTACTTCTTTCCTAGTAGCTCTGGATAGTAATTCTGGAACACGGCAACAGCGGCCTTTGAAGACTTACGAACGTTCGGGTCCATTCGAAGGAAGCTCACATTCGCATAGTCGTGAACTTGGGATATCTGTGTCCTCTTCGAGGAGAAATCGAGCATACGCAGTCCCCGCTCCATGACGCCGATACGCCACCTCAGGAACGCGTCCGAGTCGCCGAAAACAACCTCAGGTTTGCCCGCTGCCTGACCGTATAGATTCCACGTAATGATTTCTCCATTCTCCGTGCTCTTATCTTCCGTGATGTATCCAAGACCGTCGAACTTAGAATCGTGAGTCTCCTCAAATGCAGCTGAGAGGGGACGGAATGTCTTGCGCCATTGCAGTGTGTCCAGAATCTGTTGGCGCGTATCCGGGACAGCAAACTTATTTGCGCTCAAGAACTTGAGAACAATGACATCGGTGGACGGGGTGCGGATGGACATGTCGTGGGCATAGAGCTCCGTATAGGCGGCTTGTTTTAAGACATCAGGGAGCGCCGATAAAAGGTCTTCAAAAGCCGTCATCTCCGCATCAGAGAGATGCGAGAGATGACTTGAAGTCTCGTTGGTGTCGACCATTGCCTATGTAGAATGGACGATTGCAATAACTCTGGAATTCCAAGGTAGGAATCCGACGGTAGTTGATGACGATCGATCGATCGACTTGCATGGAGATCTGACAAAGTTCGATCAGATAAGTTTAGTCAGGGTAATCTCCGGAGATAAACTTCTTCCGGTTGCCGAACGCGTTCGTATGCGCCGCCATCATCGTGCGGCATGCCTATGAGCCGCCAGCAGTCGTTGTCCCTTGAGAGTATCTGGTGGGAATTATATACTTTAGTACAATAATATTTGTACCTGACTATGACATATCTTGGATGGGAGTAACAGTAGAACCGTTAGAGATGAGCGACTATACTATTCAGAATGACATATTGTCTGTCGGGGAGAAAGTCATTCCGTTTTCAGATATCTTGGCCATAACGTCTTCCTCTGTCTATTCAGCAGACGGATGTGATCCTGCTTTAGTATGTACGCCAATTGCAGGACACTCGGATACATCACTTTCACGTTTTGTCGTTAGGTCTCTTCCACCTCACCTTGAGTCCTCGGTGTCCAAGATAACCGTTCTAAACTCCGTTACCGCAGGCAAGAAGAAAGGAGAAGCAATTTACGAGCAACTCTTGAAACCGCTATTGAATAGATTGAACATTTTGCACACATATATAGTCACTACTTCGTCTTCCAGCATTGCTGAATTTGCCAGATCGCTATCGTCGGACACTGATGATGGCCCGCGTACCATCATTCTACTCTCTGGCGACACGTCTCTACACGAACTGGTGAATTTCCTCCAGCCAAATACGATGCCCCGAAAACTTTTCCTCGCGCCGATTCCGACTGGCTCTGGGAATGCGTTGATGACGTCGCTGGGACTAGATACGCCGGCTAAAGCCATTTTTGCAACGTTGCACGGACAGCAGAAGCCTTTTCAGCCATTCTACGTTACGTTCCCCGCAGGTTCAAAGGAGGCTGTTCCGCCTACAGACAGTGTGCCTGACGGAAGTATAGTCTCGCTGTCGACTCCAGACGGCGATGGCGAAGAACATAAGATATTTGCCCTTGTTGTCGCATCGTGGGGCATACACGCCGCTCTCGTGGGCGACTCGGACTCGCCCGAGTACCGTAAGTTGGGCAACGCGCGGTTCAAGAAAGCAGCTGAAGAAAACCTCGCGAGAAACGCGCCCTGGCGCGGACAGGTGACTTACTGTACCAGCGCTGGAGAGGACAACGTCCTTACCGGTCCACATTCCTATTTACTGCTCACTACTATTTCGAGCTTGGAACCTGGCTTTATGATATCGCCCGATGCGGAGCCACTGTCGGGAAAGCTGCATTTGATTGAGATTCCGTATTCGAAGCCGGATGAGATTATGCGACTGCTTATGCTGGCATATCAGGAGGGTAAGCATGTGCAGGAGAACGACGTGTTGTATAGGCAGGTTGAGAAAGTCAGTGTTGAAGTGCAAGAGGCCGATGAGAGGATGCGGCGATGGTGCGTTGACGGTAGGATTGTCATTGTGCCGGAAAACGCGATCGTGACGGTGCATAGAGGCGCAGAAAGCATGAGGGGTTGGGATGTTGATGTCGTTGTGTGAATTTGCATTTGTTTTGGAGCTTCGTATTATGCATCCTAGATTAGCTGGAAGGAATATGTGCATTAAAGGAATAATTAATAAAGTTCGACTCAAATTTCCCCGAGACCTCTCTTTCGGGGTAGCGCATTTATACGGACTTCGTATTTCTATGCCTGAACTGCTCATATTACAATTATGATGCCGAAGGCGACATATTTATGTAGATAGCACTTCCACCCAGAGTGATTACATTTAGAATGAGCCTGTGGCTGACTCTTGGATAACCAAGTTCGCTGGGCTCCACCGCCACAAAGCAGGAAATTTAATCAATTTAATCTGGCTGCGCAAGTCCAATAAGTCCTGGCTCCCGTCAAAATGTGGAGGGCCTAAAGAAACTTTGATTATATAGAAATTGCCAAGAATAATTATGGACATGTGCACGTGACTTCGTTCAACTTGAGGTGGAAGCGCAAGTTGCTAAAAGTTTCTATATGCGAATAGGTACAATATGAGTATGTACGAAATTCCTTTCGTATTTCAATTCTTTTTGTCTCTTTCTGTATTCATATCCCACTAATCCTTTATTCTCGTTCCGGAAATGATATCCGGTTCCTGCCACAATGCCCCTCTCGTCGCAGACGATTGTTACTGCCTCATTCCTTCTTTCTCCTGCTTTCGCCGACGTACTTTCTCCCTCTTCAAACGAAAGAGGAAATCAAACTGGAATAGTGCCCGGATATCTTCCGCACTCATGCCGAGCCTCTCCATCGCCAGAAGACCCCAGTTATGGGTAAACGCATCCCCCTCATTACGCGCAAACCGCACAACAAACTCCAGCGCTAAGAAAGTCGGCTCCACATCATCGAACAGCGACGCGTCAAACTTCTCCTTGTTTAAGGGATTCAGAATTGACAGTTCATCGTCGTCAGGATTATCTAAATAGTAGTTCTTGCCCTTCCCGATCTTTCTATCGGTCGTCTGTGTCATGAACAGGCTTGCACTGATGCGCGAGACTGACTGTAAGGCTCCACCATTCACGCCGATGCTGTCGTGCTCATCTGTGCGTGGGGTATCTCGCAGTTTTGAGACTACATCCGATCGCAACACCACCGCGTCGCTACCAGAGATCGTCGTGTCGACTGTGCGGTCAATCATGGTTTGCAGCACCTGACGGGCAGCTGCCGCACCATATCGTCGGGAGATGGTTATGATAAGCGCAAACAGATAGTATGCGTCCCGTTTGCCGTGTTTCTTCAGGGCCTCCTTTGCTAGGAAGAACTCATTACCCTTTAGCGCCTTGCTGAGAATGTTCGTCCAAGACAAGTACGACAGGCTTCGCGGCGCCTTCATCATCAGCTTTACAGCAGCTTCTAAACCTTGTCGCTTGAACTTATCCTCAACCATCATACTGAACTCTTCAGGTGTGAGAGGCTCACCGCTGCGCTTGATAAGTTCAATAACTGCTTTGCGGCCCTCGACATCGTTGAAATGGATGTTCAGGAACAGCAGCTGACGAAGAACGTTGCGACTAATCGGTGGACGAATATATTCCATCAGCTGATAGGCCAACTCTTTGTTATTTGAACGGACGCTGAAGTTCAGGAGGGTTGACATGATCAGAGGTTCATCTAGTGAAGCGCGTGACAGACTAGCAACAATCGCTTTTGCACGATTGAGGTATGGGCCCCGCTTCGAGAACTCGTGGATGATCGCCGCAAGAAGTGACGGTGGATAAGCGCTGACAGGGATGTAGTGATATCGTTTGCGCAAAACATTCCAGTACCGAACCGCTCCTGGCAGATTACCCGCATTGAGATTGCGTCTGATAAGCTCCACCAAGAAAGTCGGTGGCATTGACATAGCCCCGCGCTCTTGCTGCAAGATTAAGTCCAGAATGTCATTTGGTTCGCGGATGGATTGTGATGGGACTTTGTCGATTCGTGTTAGCTCGAGCGCGGCCTCGAGGAGCAAGAAGTGTTGGTCCTTCGAGAGACTTCCGCCGAGTGTTATGAGCGCGGACCAGAGCGTCACTGCACCTTTCAGCTTTGGGAGCGACTGATCGCGGTGAAGAGATCCAAGGACTCGTCTAATCACCAACTTCGTCAGATTCAGCATCGAAATATCATTTTCGCCTATATTCCTTCGTGATAGCTCTTTTAGAATGTTGGTCATCATCGTTGTCGCGTAGAGCTCCATGTCGTACTCCAGGGCAAGATGCACGAGCACATGTATCACCATATTCCTTGCAATCTCCGGCGCCGCAACTATTGCACTCATGATCTCATTCAGCAGCCACGAAATCGGATCGCGCACGTTCCTAAAATCAGGCGGGCTGAGGAGACGGCATACCTTCGCCATTTCGGGATTCCCCCTGAGTTTGGTAAGAATAGTTGTGAGCCGATTTAGATCCATACGAAAGACAAGACCGCTGAGTGCCTCTAGTGTAGTGATTCGAAACTCTGGGCCTTTGGGGAACTCCACGAGGAGATGAGATAGGAGATGCACCGTGTCGGCCACATTACCTCGCTGGAACAGCTCAACGATCAGGTCGTGTGGAGTCTCGTTTGAGCGTGCGCGAACGATAATTGGGAGTACTCTTTTCCGAATATTGGTCGTTGTTGGGCTCCGAGGCAGGTTATGTAATTCTACCACCAATGATTCGATAAAGAAAGATAGCGGCAAGTTTGAGTCCTTAAAAGATTCGTCGACTGTCCATGTACTATGCGTATCGATATTTCCCCCTATCGCCGGCTCAAAGATGCCATCGGCGCCATTAGCCCATTTGTAGGATAGCGAGAGCTTAATGTTTTTCGGACTGTCTTCCGCTATTTGCGACAATGTGAGACCTGCTGGACCTGTCCGCACATTCTTGAGTTTCGTATTGCTCATAGGCTTTCTGACTTCCAATGCCTGCAGCTTCCGCTGTTCGAGGTAAATTTTTCTCCGTGATCGAGCTACCAATTCACCATCTGCCCTCAATTCCGCCTCAGAGCTGTGACAACGATGTGCGCGCCAGCTACAACAGAATGAAGACGACACCATCGGTGGTATCGGGGCCAGGAAGACCCCAGGCGCGGCACACAATGCTGACCGGCTCAATTGGCGGATCAATCTGCATGTGAGCGCAGGGCGCATAATCTTCCGCTGATGTCGCCCTGGGTTGATGTTCCCGCCCTGTTTATGGGAGCATACACACGGTCTTATGAGCTGGAATGATCTCGCCAAAAAATTGTGCCACGATGGCCCAGAAAGTTGCTGTCACACCTGATAGAAAATTGAAATATCCCGCTAAGTCAATAGGTCCTCATATGTAATACTTATTCTAAGTAATATAGCCACGTTAGCGGCTATTGATTTTGCAGAAGAGAATGTAGTCGGAAATGACCACACCGGTTCATACCATACTTCTATCCACTGAAACACATGTACCAATACAATACAACTGCTAGAACCTTTTGCATCCCTAGCTAAGATTATATTGCTCGAAAGTCAAGAAAATTCAACGGGGGCTGGTAATTGAACGTTATAAACTGATGCCGAAGATATACTCTCATTGCAAAAAATTCCGAGGTTTCAACACTCGTTCCAGGAGGCGTATGCCAGCACTCGTAAAGCGATGTAGAGATAGAGTTTACATGTTCGTGTGAAGCAAATTAGCTCACAAAACTTGGTTCATAAATAGAGTGCGCGCGTAAATAATGAAACCTTAAAGGGCTATCATTGTAAGGTTTAGAGATGGCTGCAAGGTGTGGGCGGCGAGTGCAGGGTACTAACCCCTTAAATCACCAACACGTCCGAAATGGTTTCAATGTTTTTATCGATCACCTTCTCGCTCTCAGGAAGGGCATAATACTAAACCCTTACTGGAAGTCTGAACAAAACGGATTAAGGGCCGGAAATCACTTTTTAACGGTGTGGACGATGAGAGTCTCATACGTCACAAAACATTAATGCCATTATACCCAAGGAATCATGATACAAACACTCACGCCGCACGCCTAGCCTATTTAGCATATTTCTTCGTCCATTCGCGTGCAGTCTTCTCAAACTTCTTCCGGTCGTTCTTCCATACGTCCGCAACATCGCCTTCGATAGCCTCGTTCCCATCTGGCTCTGATAGCAGCGTGACCGCCAAATCTATCACAGTCGCCAGCTTGCACGCTGGCTTCCAATGATCTGTCTTAAGCAGCGGAATACATACAGTACCATCAGGCAGTACGTTTGGGTGGTATATCTTCGTGACAAAGGAGAGTGTGGGCGGATGAAATGGATACTGTTGGGGCAAAGTGAGTGCTAGCCGAAATGTGCCTCCCTGTCGTTGATATTTCAGTAAATCCAAAGCAACAACAAAGCAACGCAAAACATGACAAATACTAATAGTTACCTCAAAAGGTGTTTTAGCTGGTCCAGAAATCGTAACGTCCCAGTTGAACAGGTCCGAATCACTTCTGGGTCCTGCTGTGAAGCTTGTGGAACTCTGTGCATTAATGTCCGCCAACTCCTATGAAGCAGTGTCAATGACGACAATGTCAGTAATAGCAATATAGCTCTAAATTCACCTTTCCTATCCGTCGAATTGCTTGTGGAGTCGCCATAGTGCATATAGATTATTGATCTGAGATTGTACATACTGTAGGGAACATCGGTTACATCGGTTGCCAGCGCGTCGCGAGTTAATCCATAGCGGGAGTAAACGCCAAAACTTGCTCCGATTCGGATAGTATCTACAGACGTGTATATGCATTTACAGTGTTATTGGAGCGTCACTCGGTGTGATTACTAGGACCCCTGAGAAATTAAAGTTTGATGTGACAACTCAACGCAAGGAAATCGATTATAGAACGGTATCCAAATGCGATTTGGTGCAATCTTGCAATCCAGTAATCTTATTTCCTACGGAATATAAGCAGAGGAATACGATGTTAACGCAGCTATCCGGTCCGTCGCTACGACAGACACTCACCCAAGCACTCAATTTCTCGCTTGTTCTCACGACGGCATTTATGTTCTGGAAAGGACTGAGTGTGGTGACCGATTCCCCATCTCCAATTGTGGTCGTGCTTTCGGGATCGATGGAGCCGGCATTTCAAAGAGGCGATATACTGTTCCTATGGAATCGAGAGGCAAGGGTGAAGGTTGGGGATATCGTCGTTTATAACGTTAAGGGGAGGGATATCCCAATCGTCCATCGTGTGGTACGAAATCATGTGTCGTACGTATTTGAATATTGATCCCCCAATGACGGCAGCTGCTAACCTCGTCTCAGACACAAGCATCAACTCTTATTGACGAAAGGTGACAACAACGCTTTGGATGACGTCGATCTTTACGCATATAAGCAGTACTATGTAGACAGAGAGAAGGAAGTTATAGGAGCAGTCAAGGGATATGTTCCTTGGGTCGGCTATGTTACTATTTTGCTGAGTGAATACGTATGGGCAAAGTATCTTTTGCTGGGATCTATGGGTCTATTAGCGATGTTTCAAAGTGATTAACGCAATAGTAAATGGAGAAGAGGTGTTTCTTAGACATGTATTTTATATAATCAGTTTACAATGTATCATAATGGATTGACATCGCAAACATGAATCCCCAAGTGTCAACAGCAGTTCAGCAATTTCTCATGGCACGGACCTTCAGCTATGTGATTTACCAGGGGTTGGCGACCGTCGATTGTATTGGCAGAAGAACAGCCTGATTAGCTCCTCGCAGCTAGCCACGGGTCCTTGTGGATGCAGTTCAGCTCGTCTCACATTTTGGCCCACCGCCTACCGTCGTATGCTCTTGACCCTGAGAGCAGCCAATTCTAAGACCTCACACATATTCGCTTCCTATATACTGAGTCTATCAATTGTCATGCTGTGACACACAAACAAAGCATGCGCGACTTTGGATTGGTCCAACACCATCCTTTATTAGCAATACTTCCTACTGCAACTTTCAGCTATAAAAAGCTTCATTGATACCATTGCGAAAGTTATATCGAGATGTTCGATCTGCGAATCAGCCTACACCGAACAACGAAGGATCATTCACAAACCTTGGTTAGCCATGGTCGACACAGTAGTCGACACAGTAGTCGACACAGTACTGCTAACACTCAGCCGCCTAACAGCATTACTTTGATAGCCATTATTGCACTGTGTCTCAAATAGGAACAGTTCGATCTCACGTTTTCAAGCATACCGTTAAATCAGAAGGTTAGATGACCTCCAAACTTTAGATAGTACAGTACAGTTGGTTGCTCGTACCTTTCATAGACCACCTCTCCGCAAGTTGTACACAACTCAAATAAGACTCCCCTCGTCAATCGCAGGTCAACTAGTATCTTGTCAAAGTTTGTTGGTCACACCAGTGAATATGAAGCTGCTGAATCCCGCAGTTGCTCTCTAGTCCCACGAGCCGTTCAAGAGCCAAGCGTGCATTTTTTAACCGTCGATATCTGGTTTCGATATAATAAACGATGATGACTTTCTTTCGGATATTATAGATTGGAAAACCTAGATAAATCTGTTCATATGTCTCCAGGGGCCCGCTTGTCCTTAAACGGGTCATGTAAGCACTATAGGGTCTTGAACCATCTCCACCAAGCCGCACCATTCGCGATGAGGAGACGATCCAAAATTGACTATAGCCACGGTACGGTTGATCTTCTCCTCAGTCTTTCTTTTCAGGCTTGACGGTCGTAATGCCGACAATAGTGGACTCGCGGGTTCAAGCCCTCTCAGCCCACCTTGAACTGCTCGCGTCGACTACTCTCCCCAGCCTGTTCGCATCCCGGCGTGGCCTCTCCGGACCGCCCTCCAGTGCGACATTAGATCGCGTCGCTTCAACGCCAGAACGTGAGATTGACACACTCGCCTCAGCTGAGCCAATTCTCGAAGTTTTGAATAAACTGATGATACGCCCCGGTGGCTCGTTGCCTTCGCTGAGTGCGCTCCAGGGTGCATTGACGAAATACCTAGAACATTCTCAGGATGCACAGTCTGCTCGCTCACGGCGGTCACTGGATACGTCCTCCGTCTACCAAAGGCCCGAAGGCGACGACGAAGACGAAGACGATGACATGTGGGAGATGTACGAGGACTCTGCAGCCGATGGGGCGAAGCAGGCCGAATGGTTTGTCGTCGCGGCGGGAACTGTGATTCTGTATGGCCACATCTTGCAGACCTTATTGAACCAGACTCTGCCAATATCGGAAGACATATTCTATTGGGATTCAGTGCTATCAGGAACTGGTGGATTGCTTTTATACTCCATTCAGAGTACGTCGACTGTGTGTGGAGTGCTCTAATACTGCCATTGGACTGACATCTACAGGTGCTCCCATTCGAGTGCTGTCACTCACCCGCGAAATCTTCACGGATGCGCGCCGGCGTCTTGCTACCACCCGCCCCTCACTGGTAGACTGGCTCCAGAATCTCCGCGCCTCGCTGCAGCATCATCGTCGGATTGTCCGGCGGCTATCTCTCCTCGCCCGGCCGAATCCTAACTCCGTCTTTCGTGCGGCCATATCCCCCCTCACAACTGTTTACAAAGATGTACAGCAGCACCAGCAACGACTAAGCCAGCTACGGGAATTACAGTCAAGCGGCCTTGGCCTCCTCGTTGGCGAAAGTCTAACCCTCACGTCAGACGGTGACTGGCGCCGGAATGTGGAGCGTGGTGTGAAAGTCATGGAATCGATCATCCGCGGCGTAGTAGATCCGGACACAACTCCCGACAGCATCGAGGACCATGTCTTCTCCGTTTCTGGCGCGCAAAGATCTCGAAAGCCGCCGTACCTCGTTGCCGAACGGATTCTCTACGTCTCAAAGTCTCTCATCCCTGCACAGGCCGCAGCGCAAATGCGGATCGTCCGCGAGGCAGGACGTCCCTCTTTTCTAGTGCGGTACTGGCCCCTTGGACTTTGTGTGGTCACATTCGGGACAACAGCTCTGCAGATTCTGTTTTCTCGTCGCGCTAGCATCGCGGAGTGGTGTCGTGAAGGAGTGCAGACTGCAGTGGATTTCTGGCGCAACTGGGTAGTCGAACCGGCGCGGAACATTCTCTCGACAATCCGGCACGACGATTCTGCGCAGATCGCAATAGTCGCCAAGCGCAGTCTCGAGGCGGACATGGAGTCGCTGGAAAAGATGGTCGTCGACTTCGCGATTGATACGGCAGGCGGTAATGAGCTACACACATCTGATATCGAAGGCTTAAGGGTGCGAGTAAGGGAAGGTGATCTAGCCTCCGTGTCGCGCGTCTACGAACAGGAACTCAGGTCGCCCATATCAAATGCTATTCGAGGGCAGTTGATCCGCACGCTTTTGATCCAAGTGCAGAAAGCCAAAATCGACGCCGAGGTCGCCATCTCCGGCATCGACAAGGTCCTTAAGTCACAGGAGCTTGTCTTTGGCGTTGTAGCCGCCCTTCCAAGCACGCTGGCCTGCATGGGCCTCGTTACGTCAGTGCGCAGACTCTATACCGGAAAGGGGCTTAAGAGCCGGGGCGAGCGGGCTGGTGTGATTATCCGCACGCTTGGAAATATTGAACGTATTCTTACGGTCCAACAACCGACAGATAGAAATGGAGGTGGAGGCGGCGGTGATTGGCTACCCTACGCGGCGCAAGGAAAGATGCTATGCGAGGTTCATGTCTTGTGGAGTAACGCGGATTATTTGCCGCGGGAGATGCGGAGAGATTGGGCGAGGGATTTAGAGGATCTGGAGGATGTCAAATTGGGTGTGCGGAGACAAGTCCAGACGGTAGAACGGATTTGGCGGGTGTACGGAAAGTATTTCATGTAGTGATGTGCTCGGCTTAATTGGTGTATAGGCATTTGCAGCAGTCAGTAACTGTACTGTAGATACTGTACATAAGAGTGTTGAAAACACGAGGCATACAATATTCATTGTGCATTCATATGAGCACTCCAATGATCATGCCGCCTGAATATCAGCATTCCTGCACCAGATACAAATGACACGGATAACCGGAAACATTCAAACTGGAATAGAAGTAATCCTCTTTCGAATTGGGCATATGACGTCAAAAATTTGGTGTCACTCGTTCGTGGCTTCCATGTGCTCTTACACTGCCCTCTTTCGTGCAGACATGCTGGAGCTGTTTCACATGCTAATATAGTGCCATGATAAGGAAGGAACCGACACCAGGTATAAGGAAACGCAGGAATTCATTTTTCGCTGTCGTATCATCATAATAAAGCGACTTGGTACGAAATGAATAGACAGTGCAAATAGGTAATCTCATAACAGCATTAAATATGAAATTTCAACATAATAAAATGCGCCCATAGGTCATCTAGTAAGAAATGACGAGGTAAGCTATATCGTCTGCGTAATCAATTATTGCTTCTCTGCTGTAGTGCCTGCGGCATAATGCAATCAGCCCTTCTCGTAAAATTCCGTCTCTCCTTATCTCTTCCAAATACGTCACATTTGCCCGTTGTAAGAGGCAAAAGGCGACAACTTTATGGTTATAGAAGAAAGAAGCAACTGGACCGATTCCAGTGTTCAAACGGAGTCGTTCTTGTGTTTTGGGAGTCATGGCCCATGACGTCATGAACCCAATTCCTATCTTTTCGGCGAACCATACACCTTGCAACGCCAAGTTCTGTTCGCCCTTGACTAGACAATCATTTGATTGCAATTCAGGGAGCGATAGATTGGAAGGTACAATCGACATCGGTTAGATTTCGTACTGATAGCTTATGCTCTTTTGATTAATTTTTGGCAGGAGATGGATGATCATCCCGGATTGTTCGACATTTTGCCAACCCAATTCTTATTGTCTCTTGACATACTTTTATTCAACAATTACGAATATTACCAAATCATTCTCGCGAGTCATTCACGGATTACTATCACAAAATTAGATACAAATATTAAGCCTTTCTTTTGAAATCGGGTCCAACATCGATAATCTCAGAGCATCTTCATACCCTCTATATAATTCACATGACACTTCACATCATTCAATACGCATTCCCAAAGTACACCGCAACGAGACCCAGCATCAACGTGAGGTAACCGCCAGCTGCGCTCACGGGCTTGATATTTCCAGCACCCGAAGTGGTCGTCTCAACAGGTGCCGATGTTGTCGAAGACGCAGTCAACCCAGTCTCGGTACTTGAGGTAGTGAGAGAGGAAGTGGCAGAGATTGACTCAGCAGATGACGTCGACTCTGCCGGCACGGAGGAAGTAATTGTCGAGAACGAAGTCTGAGCAGCAGCGCTGGAGACAGCGGACGTCTCGGACACTGCACTTGCGGAGGTTTCAGAGACTGAGCTCACGCTCTCGCTCGTGACGCTGACACCAGTCTCGCTGGCGATGCTGGCACTAGTCTCGCTGATGGGGATGAGGGATGTTAGGGTAGTCTGTGCGGCCGCGAAGGCAAAGAGAGTGGTAATGAGTAGGAAGATCTTGAATTGCATTATGGCGATGTGATGTATGTTGGACTCGGTATCTGTATTTGGAAAGTAGGTGGGGCAGATGGAGAGTAGGTAATATGGTAGACGGAGCCACAACAGATTAGGCGGAACCTGGCGCTTTATACGTCTTGCGACCCTGATGCCTAATGTAGTGAAGACTTGCCATGGCTGGTGGGCACGTCGCAATTGCAGAGCTTGCAGAGTACGATTGTCAATGCCTTGCTCTGGAGATCGGCAAAGCGGAATTTTCAAAGGTAGCGCGGGTTTGGTGATCGCGTGCGACGGGTGAAATGGCAAAAGATGCCGATCTGCCTTTTACCAGGCTTGACGCGAGTTAGCACAGTGACAGGGTAGGCGGACGCGACGAAAGCTTGCTAAATTTAGTTGGAACGGGCGGAGTTAATATTACTTGGGTTATGTACGCTATGTAGCCATTGAGTACCTAAGTTCCGAATGAAAAATACAAAATCTGCATCTCATTCTGGTGTGGGCAGTAGTGGTTGCGACCTCACTAGATCAATGACCCACGACCTTCGATATAGGACGCGTAATACGTTGACTTCGCGCAACCGCATAGAACACGCAAATTACAAGCTTCAGGTGATCGGGACCTTTTGACAATAGTATGCACCTTGTTCAATTGTATTAGTGGCGCAAATTGGAACTGTCCCGCCTCGAGAGATTTATAACCGATCAGGAAAAACATATCCTTACGCTACGCGTTCAGCTCTCAACGTGAGATCGCAATTCAATGTCATTATGGTTTTCGGATACTCAGCCACCAAACCGCCCGAGAGCTATGATCGCATTCGATCAACATTGCATGAATGACGTGCTCTACAGCTCTGCAACGTGGTCGGCACGTCGTTGATTCTTTCTGCTTTAAGGATGACGCGTGGAGTCGCGGCACGCGACAACATGAAGCTGCGATGGTGTGTACACTTGGTGGAGTGCTTAAATTAGGTATGACGTCAAGAAGTGAGGTTTCCGTTCTTACTGAAGAATATTGAGATGATTTCCATATTAGCCGATTGCTTGTTGATACTGCTTGGTTGTGCCTGAATTCTTAGAGTCAACGAGTGTGCAGCGGACCACAGGAAGCGTAGTAACTCAGCAGCCTGTTGTTTCACTGCGGTCGCATCACGTATGTAGATCGAACACATATGTATTCAGTTCGGTAAGTATCGTCGTTCCGCCCGGCCTGTACCCTGTTTCAAACAATGTATAATTCCACGCACGATCAAGTGCCAGCTCAGGTCAGTTCTTGTCCAATTCTCTGCCAATCCAAGTCAAGTCCCGTTTCATGCAAATTAGCTGCATGTTCACTGTCCGTAGCAAGAGAGTTGACACAAGGTGATGACTGAGTAGCGATGAGTTTCGACGAAGTTTAGGCGTTTATAGCTCTGTAGATATTGGTGAACTGTGCCTTAATGTACGCACTCGCTATTTTATTAATAAAGACCAATTTGGCATATGTTTTGCTTCGACTTTATGGTAAGCATTTAGCACTCCTTCTCCACGTACGTTGGCCAAGCTCTTCCTCCACTTTTATTTAGAATCGAATTACATCATAAATATTCCTCACGAGAAGCTCCTCAAATGTACAACCGCGAAATTCCTTTTCCAACTCTCTTCGTAAGATCTCCAGAGCAATAGACGCGTCTTTTTGGCTCCACCCGATGAAGCACACCCTCACACTGTCGTGCATTAAATGACAGAATGGTTGCGCAGCATATAGGGTTCAGGGTAGACGCATCTTGATGCTATATCCGCTACTTTCGAGCCAAATTATATATCGATAACTGAACGACTCGACGCTATTCGAGCTCATGTAGAATTGACTGCCAGTGATCAAGACGCGCTCCATCAGATACTTCCGGTGCGATAATTCACATCCCTTACCAAATCAGCAGCTACCAAAAGACTACTAATTAAAGTCTTCGCCAGAACTGTTCTCTCTCTACTTAAAAAGTCAGTCAGCTGGTCCAAGATCACAGTTGGCTTCGACAATAAATAGCCACCGAGTCTCTGATAAAGTATCCATGTAATGTACAGTCCTGTGAAAGTTGACAAGCGAGATCCTAGGCGTACGGTAAGCATTCAGCATGCCATCAGTAGAACAGCCGGCAATGACCAACCAAGTACGAAATGGATCGAGCCTGGACTGTCTTGCGCTTGCCACAGCCCTGCCCGCCTACGCGGATGGGGCGGCAATCACCAAGTAAGACTCCGCACCTGCTGTCGTCCCGTCAGTCGAGGAGCTTGCTACTTTAGTCCGTCCGCGCCCCACTAACCTACTCAGGCGCTGTAACCCTACCAAATCTGACTCAACGCTACACCAAAATTTCCCCCCTTCCTATGAATAAATAGCGGCGCACATGTCGTTTGCTCGGGCGAAGATCGAAGCTCGGACAGGTGCTATCTTGGTTGATTGCGGCAGAGTGCGTTTGGACCGGCTTTGTGCAATATTAGGCACACTGGAGCTCGTTCTCGAGGGCGAGAAACGGACAGACATTTGGACGCTGCCGTACAACGCTCACCAAATTAGGAGCGCCATAACCGATAGGTTAGCATGGGTTACATCTGCTATAGCATTTGTGGGATTCGATATTTCATATATGTCTAAGGTATTCGTCGGCATTTTCTATTTCAATGGCTTGATTTTGTCTTCATTCTAGCAGTGATATTTTTCTGAATATAATTAACTTTGCTTTTGGATCTTGTGGATCCTCTTCACTTGCTTACGAACATTAGATTCCACTGTCTGTTCTAGGTGGTATTCTGAATACTGCTTCTTGGAAATGACTGATCAAACTTCGTAGACAATTGACCGCTGAACGACTGGAGCGACGACGTTTGGTTAGAACGAAAGTCGAGAAAATTACATAGATTCTTGCATAAATATTAGGTTCTATCCAAGCCACTACAGGTTAGTCCTCAAGGCATGCGTCAACAGAAGCGGCTCAGTCGCTGATGGACCATGTAGATGCCGCCAAAAGAAGGTGGAGAAATAGATAACTCGAACAGCGACCCACGACCCAATACCCACAGCGCACACCCCTCCTTCACGGTCACCCACAAACAACTGCTAGCTTGCACGTCCTAGTCCACGTCCGCACGGCGGGATATCCGCAATGGTACGACTTCTCAACGTCTACACCATCTCGGCATTCGCGGCCCTCGGTGGCGCGCTGTTTGGGTTCGATATCTCGTCCATGTCGGGCGTCCTGGGGACGGACCAGTACAGGGATTTCTATGGCAATCCATTGGGAGCTCGTCAGGGCGCCATCACGAGCGCGATGGCCGCCGGCTCGCTCGTTGGCGCGCTGTCTTCTAGTGTTCTCGGTGACAAGTTAGTCCCCGCGATGATGTGTTTTTGCTGGGCGAATGAACTGTAGAGACTGACTTTGGTAGATTTTCGCGCAAGGTCTCCATACAGGTCGGCACCACCCTATGGTGCATCGGTTCTATCTTGCAGTCTGCGTCGAATGGCGTCGCGATGTTGATCATTGGACGCATAATATCCGGTCTCTGTGTCGGGTTGACGTCCTCGCTAGTGCCTATATACCAGTCAGAAATCGCCCCGCGCAAGATCCGCGGACGGGTCGTCTCGCTCCAGCAATTTGCTGTAACCTGGGGTATTTTGATTCAGTACTTTGTCGAGTACGGCTGTTCGTTCCTGGACTCCCAGGCCGTGTTTCGCGCGCCGTGGGCGATTCAATCGATCCCCGCCATTATTCTGTGTATTGGTCTGTTCTGGTTTCCTCGCTCGCCCCGGTGGCTTGCAAGCAAGGACCGGTGGGACGAGGCACTACGAGTGCTCGCATTTTTGCGCACGGCAGACAATGACATCAACGACCCCCTTGTACTTGCAGAGTTTAAGGAGATTGAGGACCAGATTCGTTTCGAGCGCGAGGAAGAGTCCAACTCGTTCCGTGAACTTTTCTGTCGCAAAATGCGCAAGCGCGTCTATCTCTCGATGGCCATCCAGATTTGGAGTCAGTTGTGCGGCATCAACGTTATGATGTACTACATTGTGTACATCCTCCAGTCCGCAGGCATCGCCAACTCTTTGCTTGCGTCGGCGATCCAGTATATCATTAACATGGTCATGACGATCCCCTCCATCTTGTGGACGGACCGGTGGGGTCGACGACCGGCCCTTCTCCTCGGCGCGCTCTTCATGGGCTTTTGGCTATTTCTCATCGGCGGCCTACTCATGCAATATGGACAACCAAACCCTGTACCGAACCAGCCGTATACCTGGGTGGTCCTCGATCATCCCGCCGTAACCCGAGCGATTGTCGCCTTCTCCTATCTCACTGTCGGCTCCTTCGCCGCGTCCTGGGGTCCCATATCCTGGATGTATCCCCCGGAAATCGTTCCGCTCCGAATCCGTGCGAAATCCGTCGCGCTCGCGACTGCGTCCAATTGGGCCACCAATTTCGCACTGGGCTTCGCCGTCCCGCCGCTGCTCCGCTCCATCAGGTGGAGTTTATTCTTTATCTTCGGGTCCTTCAACATCACGGCGTTCATCTACGTCTTGTTTGCCGCGCCGGAGACGAAGCAGCGCACACTAGAGGAAATGGACGAAATTTTCGAGCACGGCGACCCGCTGTGGAAGTCGTTCACAGGCAGGCGCAATACAAATAGGCTCGATGTGTTAGCGAAGGATATTGAACTGGGGCGTTTGAAAATTCATCGATCGGTGCACGTCGAAATGTATGACAACTATATCACGAGTGAGAGTAGCAGTAGTCGGCAAGAGCGATGATTGATCCGAAATTTTTTTGGTATATATACTTGGCATTTTGTTTTTGAAACTTTTGTGTTCTGCGATTCGGAATAGGTATGGAGTTCATGTTTTGTCTGAAAATTTTTGTCATTGGTGTGTATGTTACATCTTTATTTTGATGCACTGAATTGTTTATGGCGTAGGAAATGCGCTTCGTTCTCGGGGTAGTTTATTTGTCGGCGGTTTACCTATGTACCGACTGTATATTGAAAGGAGAACATCGGAAGAAGGGCTCAGGTCCTAGCTATCTGTCATGAGTTTAAAGTGGTGATGACTGTAATGCATGTATAGAGAAAGGATTATATAATGGCATTTTACTTTATTCGGCCATCCAGGACTGTAATTTGAATCTACTCGATTGATACGATTGTGGAATAAAGTCACCATTGTGATGATGGATGAACAACAACTCGCGCCGTAAGACAAAGTCTCGATGTCACATTTGGAAGGCAAGTAAATCAGATAAAACACAGGAAGATATACAGTGACTTGGGCATGGAAATAATATACTGGCGCATCGCGTGTTCAGTCTTGTATGTGTATACCAGGCGAACGTATTTTCTGTGTTCGAGCGTGGCAGTTAGCGGAATTTGGCGCATCATCCAAAGTTTGAATACGGATGGGCAACACCTCAACTTCTAAGTGCCGCGACTGGATAAGCTGCACAAATGAATCCAGGTCGCGCGCAACGCGAATGACAATCAATTGTCCTCATAAATAAACTACTTCGCAATTCCATATTTCTATCTTAGTAGTACTTTGGTGTCGTCTTTCAAGCCATTTCTTCTAATAGATCCGAGACCGCAGGCCACGAAAGCAGCTAGCAGTTCGCGACATCTTCCGTTACCGCTACCGTTACCGCACATAGAACACCAAAGTCGACCCACCACAATACACACGCACATACACCACCGCGACTACCGCGGAGATGATGTCTCGGATCTCCCAGATTGGCAAGACAATCTCTGAGGAGCTCGAGCAGGCACGATCGCAATCTGCAGCAGCTTCCCGAGGACAATCGCCAGCACCGCCGTCAGGGCGAGGAACAGGAAGTCCAGGACAGTTGCCCTCGAGTAGACGGCCGCAACCGCAGAGGGACTCCTCAGCGGAAGTGTTGTTTGAAATGGAAGATGGAGATGCGCATGCGCAGGATGTGAATCTTGCCGATAATCCGTTGGCTGGTGGAGGCGCGGGGGACGATGTCGGCGGAGAGCAACGGCTGCAGCAGCAACAGTTGCAGCAGCCGGCCCAGATCTCGCGCCCAGCGACACCAGTGCAGGGAGAACTGCCTCCCGACGTAAAATCAAAACTACGGAAATTGGCAAAGTATGAAGCAAAATATCCGGGTATGTGTTTGTCTCTTTGCAATTCAGTCGGCTTTAATATTTTGCTGACTTCCCTTCCCCACAGAACTCCGGCGCGCGTATGAAACCGAGCGGGAACGCACACGGTACATTGTCGCGTTCGAGAATGTGCTCAGGGAACACACACCGTGCTCGTCGATCGTAGAGCCTGAAGCGCTGGTGGAGTACCTTCAGAATCTGTCGCTGCGGCAAGAGATGCAGATGGAGGAGATGAAGCGGGTGACGCAGGAACGGGATGAGATGAGGAAGGAGGCAGAGGGCTGGAGGAAGCGGGAGGGGGATGCCGAGGTGGCGATTGGTGTTTTGAAGGATGAGGTGGCTAGGTGGAAGGAGGAAGCTGAGAGGGCGGGGAAGGATGCTGCCGAGGCAAAAGGAAGGTGTGAGGAGTTGCAGACGAGGGCTGAGGATCTTCAACTGCAGGTAGACACGGCCTCCGGGGCCGAGTCAGAATTCACCAGCAAACTCGGAGACCTGCAAACCGCCCTCGACGAAAAGGATGGAACACTATCATCCACCACCGAGTTTCTCACTGCCATGAAGTCAACCCTGGACGACGTGGAAGCGCAGAACTCGTCTCTGGCCGATCAGATCTTGAAAATCAAGCGAGAGTCCGCCGACCTGCGTGCGACTCTTGCGGAGAAAGACTCCCAACATTCGGAAGTGGAAACCTGTCTGGTGCAGCAGCGGAACACCGCAGTGGCCGCGATGGCAGAATCCCAGGGAAAGCTGCAGAGCGCGGAGATTTCGATTGCAGAACTCCAGCAGGAGATTGCGGTGCTGAAGCAGCGGCAGTCAGCGCAGCCCGAGGAACCAGACGATGACACTCCCGAAGCGAAGGCAACTGCCAGCGTACTTGTGACGCCAAGCTCGAAGAATAAAAAGAAAAAGAAGAAGAAAAACTCGGCGGCGAAGAGCGCGTCGGGCAGCATTACACCAGCACAAACTGACGAGCACGACGTGGTAGCGCCCACGAAGGTCTCGGAGAATGTGCCTGACTTGGACCCCGTGGAAGCGACGCCAGAAGCGACGCCCACGGTACAAGGTCTCGGAGTGGAGTTGATGCAGAAATACAAAGAACGCATTGCAGATCTGGAGGCGCAGGTCTCAGGGTTGGAGACCGTGCGAGAGAAGCTGAGGGGCGAGCAAGAAAGATCAAGGAACTCAGAAGAGGAGCTTGAGACGCTGCGGGACGTGGTCCGGAACGTGGGGCTGGAGCTGGTCGAGGCGAAGGATGAGATTAAGGCATTGAACGAGAGATTAGGTGGTGCAGGGGCGGCGGAGGCGGAGATAGAAGAGACGAGGAGGAGGCTTGCCGAAGTTCAAGACAGGTGTGCGAAAGCAGAGGAGGAGATGGAGCGGGTGAGGAGAGAGCATCAGGCAATGAAAGCCAGTATGGAAGCTCTACAGGGGAGCTATGATGAGCTTGAAGAGAAGCACGCTAACTTGTGCGATACTTATAAGGAAATGTCATCCAAGCACACCGAAATTACATCAAAAGTCGACGAGCTCTCGACTGAGAACGCCAGAGCAAAGAAACAAGTCCAGAATCTCAGCGCGATGAAGGATCAAATCGCCCAGGACATGTCAACACAGATCCAATCCCTCGAGAACGATCTCAAAGCCACTGAGCAGGTCGCGCAGGCTCGCTTCAAGGAGCTGTCAGAGAAAGATGAGATTCTTCAGAGAGTCCAGTCGGATATCCAGTCCGCGCGCGGTGAGCTCGCCCAGCTCAGGCAGTACCAGACCAGCACGACGAACAAGCTTGAGGATCTCAGGCGCCTCGAAAAGAGTGAGAGGTCCCTCAAGACGGAACTCAGCACACTCAGAGCCGGCATGGCCGAGCGCGATACCGACCTCGTCAAAGTTCGCAACCAGCTGCGCGACGCGCTCTCTACGAAATCGAAGGCGGACGAACGGGTCTCGCAGCTTGGCCAGCAACTGACGCGGACCGAGGCCGAGTACAGGAACGCGATGGAGATGATTGACAGGCTCACGCGCGAGAAGTACAACGCCCAGCAGGAAGTTGAGTCGCTCAGGTCTCGGCTCTCTACATTATCCACCTCGAACTTAAATCTCAAGTCGCAACTAGAGGCCGCGAAGGAGGATTCGCAGATCGCGGAGGCGGAACGGATCAGTGCGAAAACGATGATGGAGAGCCTGCGTGAGCAGGCGTCCGAGATGTCGATGCAGAGTAAGGAGTCGCGGGACAGGTACGACGCGCTGGAGGAGGAGCTCGCCGAGGCACATCGGCTGCTTCTCGAGCGCGCTCGTGAGGCGTCTACGATCCGAAGAATGCTGAGCGATGCGGAGACGAAGCAGGAGGCCTCTGTCCGTGAACTTAAGGAGCAGATTAGCGTGCTCATGGAGGAGCGTGACCATGCCGAGAAGGAGACCGTCACCATTTCGAGGCGTAAGAGTCGCGAGATGGAGGATTTGAAGGTCAAGGGCAGGGAATTGGAGCGGAAACTTGGCATGGCGGAGGAGGAGAGGTCGAAGTTGACGGCCGAGTTGAACGATTTGAGATCTGCTCGCGAGAGGGCGGAGGAGAAGGCGAAACTGGCGGCATCGGAGACAACAGAAACGCGGAAGGTGCTTACAGAGCTACGAACTGCGCTGGTGAGTAGCTTGTACTTGTGTATTTGGATTCGACTTGGACTAACGCGGTTCAGGACACCACCGAGACTCAGCTGCGCGAAGCTGAAACCAATCGACAAGAACTTAAGCGACTCACGGAGGATACGCAGGATAAGGTTGAGAGACTGCAAAAGTCCAATAGATCTCTATCCGAAGAAGTCCAGTCACTGCAGACCGCCAAATTAATGATGGAGATGCAGCCGCGAACACAATTGAGATTCATGCGGTCGGTCTCCAGTCTGTCGATCAACAGCACAGGCAAGGAAAGTATTACGCGCAACGGCAACCCCACCCCAATTGCCGGAAGCCCGACAAACTCGACGTACATACCATACGAAGAGAACGAGAACCTGAGTGTTCCATATATCAGGAACGTGCTACTCGGGTTCCTGGAGCGGAAGGAGCAGAGACAGCAGCTTATGCCCGTTATTTCGACGGTGCTGCAATTTCATGGGAACGACGAGCAGCGGTTCTTGACTGCTCTTCAGAATGAGAAGTAGATGATGTTATATTTTGGCAGCCTCTCTAAATAACAATTGGTGGGGTGCGTTATGTATGTACAGGGTGTCTCATGATGCACGCAACTTGTGCGAGATGATATTAGAGAAAGGCGTTGGTTATTATAAATGGCCATTCACGTATACGTTGGATGTTGAAATGGCGAGATTTCAGGAACTCTATAAAAAGACCACGATCAGTTTTTTTTGCCTTCCCAATAACACCCGCACTCACCCGCACTCATCCAGAATAAGTCAGCTCTTCCCACTCTTGGATTTTTCTATCGGCGTCTCCGTCAACTTTGTATTCCCCCTCCCTTTGATGCCGTCGAGCGCGGCCACTGAGTGCTGTAGCTGCTGCTCTTGTTCCTTCTCGTAGAGGTAGTCCGACAGCTTCATGCCGCCGTACGCGACCGCCATCGTCGAAATCCCGATCCATATTCGACCCGAGAAAGGAAGCGAGTTGTATTGCGCCCAGAGCGACATGACGACCAAAGAATGCAACTACGTGGTTTGCTGATGGTGTATGGGATCAAGGCTTTAAAGTTCCAGCGATTTCATGGTCTGCGGCGATGTGTACGGGCAAGGGTTCCCTTGTAATGCATTTGTTTACCCACGCGTCGCTCTCTCGAAGTTCGGATTGATTAGCACACCCTTTCAGTTGCATATCGCTAATTCAGACACATGATATGTCCCGAAATGCAAACCGAGTTGTCCGCAGGGCATCTTTGTGGTCGCGGATAAAGGCATATCCGCTCGACACGTATCTGTACTTGCACGAGCAGGTTGAGACTGTCGAGTGGGATAGGCTGTCAGCTTCGGTGCCGCTACCACTGGGGCTCTCGCTGGACGCTGTATTGCTGTTGTGTCGATTGGGTATTGCAACCATTGAGATAAAGGAGGATCAGAGAAGCAAGGTGCTGGTAGATAGTGGGAAACTGAGGAATAGTGCATTTGCGGGGCAGGTACTGAAGGGACGAGGCGGAAGGGGGATCCGGAGTTGGACAATTGGAATTGTGAGGGGATTCTGGAGTTCATTATTTGCTTAGAATAAAGACTGACCACTGACTTAGCTATCGGCGCTGTCGTTGGTGGTACTCATCCTCAGCTTTGCGAATGCGTACTATGTCTTCACACGAAGGAAGACGTATACTCTCTTTGGTCGGTCACCGGACGACTCCAAGTTAGCGAATGTGCCGTCAGCCCATAAGCTTTCCGTGAGTTTAAAGGAACAGGAGCCTGGGACACCGTCTGGCTCTCCGTGGAGCAAAATATTGTATGACAGTGTTCGCTACTTTTGAACATGGTCTAGTGGCTAATAAATTGCAGACCGAAATTTCGGCGATCGGGTGACACAGTATCGGATTCGACACCAGCAAATATGGAAGTCTGGGAAATACAAATGTGGAACCCGCAGCTTTTCAATCTGCACCTATTTACGTACTTCTCACCGATACACGCCCTCATCCTCTTCAAGGCTAGCTACTCCAGCCTCTTCAGGAACGTCCTCATATGCGTATTCGTAAGCGTTCAATCCTTTTTGCTCACCAGTAGTTTTCTTCAACAAGTCACGGACAAATCACTCGTGTTTGGCGAAATGTTTGATGAATATGAAAAGAAGGTGGTGCGACCGAAGATGAGTGTGAAGCGACGGGACGCGGCCGTCGGGACGGATGGTTCTGTTGAGTGCTTCTCGCCCTCGCTGGATAGGCGGTTTGTCACTAGAGATATTCTCCCTCGATCTTCTACGTCTCTGTTTGGGTTGTCGGCGAGTGACAGTCCGTTGAGTGGTGCGCCGAGTCCGTTCAGGAGCGCGTCGCTTGCTGGTGTGCAGGAGTCTGGCGGCTCGGCTGCGATGTCACCGTTTAGGTCGAACAGACAATCACATGCGCGTGGGGATCATCTTGTACGCGGCACGTTGAATGGGAGTCCAGCGAGGTTTAGATCAGCTGGGTATAGCACGAGTTCGAGCGAAAGCGCTTCACGAAATCGGAGCGATATCCCGAGTGGCACGCCAATAAATCCATTCAGTAGGCTGACGAACGTGCACACGCAGTCATCATTATCGACCGCGTCACCCGTGCCATCAAGACGTAAACCGAAAGAGCAGCAAGAAGACTAACTGCGAATAAAAGTGCTGTGTACTTTACGTTAACAAGTTCGGCACTGTGCCATTTGCAGAGCCACATCCTGCTCGTCACTTCCTGCGATGACTGTAGACATCCATGCAATTTCGTGTTTCACATTTTGCTCGATATATTCAATCTAACATAAAATACATGCATATACACAACACTTTTACGTAGTCGGCTGAGTCTCAGATCCTTCCAGCCGTTCGACGACGACCTTCATCTCATCGTCACTGTATATTCTAAAACCCTGCTCCTTTGTCACACTGGATAGCTGCACATTCTTCGCATCCAGCTTCTCTTCCATCACCTGCTTAAGAGTTTTCAGAACCAGTAGTTCCGCTTCTGAAAGCGTGAGTGACTGTGTCGACAATTAGCATCCCTGCAATACTTAACGCAAAACTAACGACATACGCTATGATATTCATTCTGCAACTCCGCCTGTGCACCCTCGCTACCGCTGCCTATGGCCTTCGCATCATATCGATAAAAAGTTCCCGACGGCTCAGCGTGATATAGTTGCGGTCCATTCTCGTCCACACCGGCAATCAATAGCGCAACACCGAACGGTCTGGACATGACCTTCTCCTCGCCATCTGCGCTCTCGCCGAATCGCAGCGCGAGATCGCAAACCGCCTGGGTCACTGACTCGACTTTAATAGGCTCATTCCAGTGGAGAGCGTGGTTCTATCCTCATCATCAATTAAGCAAATGATCGACCCACAGCACAACCCTGACGACATACCTGAGTCTCAACCCGCGCATGGTCAATCATGGTTCGTGCATCGGCTGTTAGTCCGCTCATAGCTGCGCCAAGGTGACGGTCTATCTCAACAATCTTTTCGATGGACGATGCTTCCAGCAGCGTCGAGGTCGCACGTTTCTCAACCCCCAGGATGACGCCCTCCGAAGTGGCGACGCCGATAGCTGTGGATCCGAGCTATATATAGGAAGTGTTAGAATAGAGACTGGCAAGATATTCAGTTTTAAATCTGACAATATGAAGCTATCGCCAGATCTCGTAACATCTCGCAGCAAGATCAAACGTACCTTGATAGCCTCAATGGCATACTCGACCTGGAACAACCTGCCCTCTGGCGAGAACGTGCTCACGCCTCGATCATATTCACTTCTGGTCAAGAACATTGATTTGTTTAAACTGATTACAAAGAATAAGAGAGAAGAGTAATGCGTGAAGTCTGGAATATACTGATCGAACTGCTGACGCAAGCGAACAGATCATTAGGCGCGGATTTAAAGTAGCAGTAGTTCTCATGCTGAAATATACGCATCTGTGACGTGCATGCTACCAACTGCGCAACCCTCTCTGAGGTTCTTGTTTGTTTACGCGCGCTTCTTGGAGCGTGACATGGAAGCTCAACACCACCCATTTTATTATTGACCGGATATCCTGTTCCGCATCTTAATAACGACAATTTATAGAGGCCCCCTCTTTGTATAGATGGCCACATCGGTTGAGAACGTTGGACATCGCAGGTCGACCCATGAGGTGCTGTCGCAAACGGATCGCGTCATAACATCAGGGACACAGCGGTCACGGTCACAGATATCTTCAGAGTCGTTGGCGGATTCACGTTCCTCATCGGAGAGAGAAGGCACATTGGTGAGTCGTGGAGGTCGCTGAAAATCGGGAAAGGAGCTAATTCATGCGGTGTTTTAGAGTAGGACTAGTTCTGCGAGAAATCGATCGCATAGGAGGGTGAAGACGGATCTGCCAGAAGTGTCGAGTACTAGGCCTACTAGTGTGGCGAGTCCGAAGTCATTGGCTGCGCCGTCTAGGAATGTAGTGAAATCTTGTAAAGAATATCTGGTTATCATCAAGCCGGTGAGTCAGCTAACGGGCTACAGTATGGAACCCCGAAGTCAAACTCTCTCAGACTGCGGTATCGTCATTAGCTGCTAGAATAAATGCTCCTCCATTGTCATATCAGATATCAAGTTTGAAGAAGCCTACACCACTTGATCAAATGTCCACAGAGTTGCAACATGCAGTGATCATGGAGGATATACTCTTTGTTTTGATGGTATGATCTATGCTCACAAGGGTGCATGCACGCAGCCCACTGCTAATGAAATTTCTGCAGGGATGTGAAGGACAATACATCCGATTTCATGAACGCTATAACCCAACAGTCGAGGCCGACAGGCTGGCAGGGCCAGAGTTTAGACTTGCGAAGGGCCTTGATCCGAGTCTACGAGATCTCACAAAGATGCTTCTGAAGATGGCAACGTATCACTTTAGTGTGGAAGCATTCATCGAAATCCAAAGTAAGGTCGAATACGGCGTCGTCAATCACGCACTATGCGCTGCGATGCGGAAGATCACCAAGGAGTACCTGGCGCTGATGTCAGATATGGAGTACAAAATGCTTACGTCGCCGTCGTTCACGCTCAACATGTTCCATATTGACACGATGGATATGTCGAGGAAACTCACGGAGCTTAATTTGGTTGTGCAGCGGATAAGTAGGAAGGATGAGCCGGAGGAAGATGACTCAGAAGACTCTGCGACTGATTTCGATAAGATTATGGAGACCTTGAAGGCAAATGACGGGAATTTGAACGCGCTTAATAATCTTGGCGTATCGAAGACTACGTCGACCATAACGAAAGGTGGCGATGTTATCAAGTTGCTAACGGATCGATTATATGCTGTTTCTGGAGACCCACCTGCACGGGAGTTGTTAATGAGTCTGCTGAAAGAGGCGTCGCGGCCGTACGTGAAGATGCTCAACTTGTGGCTGCATAGAGGCGTCATCTCCGATCCGTTTAACGAATTTCTCATCAAAGAGCAGAAAAGTATAAGAAGAGAGCGATTGGATGAAGATTATACAGATGAATACTGGGAGAAACGATATACGGTCCGCAAGGATGATCTGCCGCCTCAGATTGCCGATGCAAGGACTTGTGACAAGATCTTACTGGCTGGCAAGTTTTTAAATGTGGTGCGGGAATGTGGTGGTGTGGACGTTAGCAATGAGATTAGGGATGTACCAGAAACGATTGACGATCCGAGGTTGCTGTCGAATATTAACGAGGCGTATGCACATGCAAATGGTTATCTTTTGTCGTTGCTCATCAACACGCACGAGCTCTCTGCCCGGCTGACATCGCTAAAGCACTACTTCTTCCTCGATCAAGCTGATTTCTTCACCAATTTCATGGACGTCGCCTTTCACGAGCTTAAGAAGCCTGCGAAAAACGTGTCGGTTTCCAAGTTGCAGTCACTACTGGATCTGATTCTTCGGCAACCAGGCAGTATCACTGCTATCGATCCTTTCAAGGAGGATATATCAGTACAGCTAAATGAAGTCGGTCTGACTGAATGGTTGATGCGAATCGTGAGTGTGAGCGGACTTGATCCGACTGATGCTGCTGCTATGCAGCTTGCCTCAACCACCCCCGCTGCCGAGAAATCATCTGACAAAGACGAGAAGAAGGCCCTTACCGGCATTCAAGCTCTGCAATTCGACTTTGCAATCCCGTTTCCACTGTCGTTGGTGATTTCGCGGAAAACTATACTGCGGTACCAGCTATTGTTCCGACATCTTGTTGCTCTGAAAAATATAGAGCAGTTACTTGGGGCGGCGTGGTTAGAGCACGCCAAGAGCGCTGTATGGCGGCATCTCAGTAAGAATACGCGGTTGCAAAAATGGAAGTCGAAAGCGTGGAATCTCCGAGCAAAAATGCTGGTGTTCATACAACAAGTGCTGTACTTCTCGACCACCGAGGTAGTGGAGCCAAATTGGTGTTCACTAATGGCAGGCATCAAGGACGTCAAGACCGTGGATGCTCTTATGCAGAATCATGTTGACTTCTTGGATACGTGTTTGAAGGAGTGCATGCTCACAAATTCGAAGCTATTGAGGGTGAGTGAATGTTATTATGTCGGAGATTGGGAAAGAACCGTTTCTGACTTAGCTAGGTAATGGCAAAGTTGATGGCGGCGTGTAAGATGTTTGCGTTATACACGTCGCGGTTGTCCAAGAATCTTAGTAGTATTGCCTCTGAAGCAGAAGTAGAGGACAGCGCAGACTCCGCCAGCTCCTCGGTTGACAAGATCTCAAAGCTAGAAAGCATTCTGCAGCAGTATGAACAAAACTTTGACCACCACCTGAAGATACTCATGGACGCATTAAATTACTACGCTGCTACGGAGACAGTCGTCCTGCTCAGTTTATGTGCTAGGCTGGAAGTGTGTATGATAGGTGAGACGCAGAGTGGGATTTGATAAGACATGTGAGTCGTTCAATTTGCGAGTATTTGTAACATTCTAGGGTTAGGCTATGTTAAAGGCTTGTATGTTAAGGTTTGTATATCAATTGATTTTATGGATGTATATTAAAAATACCGTTCAATTATATGATTTACAATTGCATATGGCTAAGAAATTGGGGATTCGCAAATCGCGATTGTGATGCGATTTATGATTCATACGTTTGCAAGGATCTCTGCTGGGGCTACCCCTAATCTGGCTCTGCTCTTTGTTTCGGTGTCAGCTTCACTTCGGTCCTCCCAAGTAATCATTTACACTAGAGGAACTTAAAGGCAGATATGCCGTCCTATCATGTAAAATGCTTGACAGGCTCGTCAGAATAAGGACTGCAGTCATACACAACAAATTCAAATTCGTGGATTTCACGGAAGAGATCTAGATGTATTTATTTGATATTTCGGACCTGGGCGGAGCTGGGTCTCACTGTTCAGTAGAATCAAGGACTACCAATTGTTCAACGGCGCGGGGTGTTGGACTTGATCTACCGCAAATCAAGTGCATAGGAGTTAAATATTTCCAAGTGCTAACAATGTCTGCGAGACATGTCACTCTGATATTCTCTGGCTACGGTAACGCATTGAAATCAGAAACTGCTGTATATTAGTCAGACTGGTGCATTAGCCTCCAAGCATCATATGCTAATTAAACTTCACTTTAATATGATCAACATAAAGATCGAAATAGTATACAGTAACCATAATATTCCAAATGCAAAATCCTCTGCGCCAAACGAATCCTTTGCCCTTGTTCTACCCAAACAATTTCTCAATGGTAGCCTGCTTCAAAACAATATGCTTTGTCAGAACCTCATGTCGCTGTCCTGGTAGCGACAGCCTCAACATCTCCGGATTACGGCCAAGCCAATATCTCTCTAGCGTATCAATCGCCGCTAGCGCTTGCACTTCGGTTACGCCTTTATAGACACCGAAACTGACTGTATCGGCTAGACCAGACGCCTCTTCCGTAGGCGGACCCAGATCACCCGAGGATAACAGCAATGCGCTGTCGATCCCACTAGCAATCTGTGTAATGCGCGGCTGTTGACTGTGATGACCTAAAAGTAACTGAGTCGCATCGGCATACATGTTGTGACCTCTGCCGCGCTGATCATGATGCTGGACTTGTTGGTGCAACATATTGTACCGGTTGCGGCCCCCGAGCTTCTGTGCCTCCTCCTGAATCTCCTCGACGATCTCCTCTATCGATGGTACGGCAAAAATATCGTCACCGGTAGCATTGAGAACACTATGGAGCAAATCGTCATATGTTCCGATATTCTGTGAATTTATTCGCACAGGAGGTTGCGGAACTCCCTGATAAAGCTCGTTTGGAGTGATTCCAAACGACGGGTGGAATGGCGGCTGTTGCTGCAATACCGAAGTTGTTTGGTGTGAGGTACCAGCTAATATCTGGTGGTCAATTCGCGACTGAAGCTGTTGTTTGAAAGTAGCAGTGGTGATCGCCGTGGGGTCGCTTCCTGCAGTGTCGGAGATTAGTTTGCAATTGATGAAGCAGTTTATGATTGCCTCTGCAGTGACGTCTTCTCGCCAAGCTTGGACAATCACATTCATTGCTTCCAGTGTACTGAGGAACATCCTGTTGTCGCCGTGCTCGAGTCGCGCGAGCATGATCTCCGTAAAGCGCCTCCGATAAAATGCTTTCAACAGTCTTGTTATGCCAGCATCACATGGTTGCATACCGACAGATGTCGCGCTCGGAGGAACAATCATTAGCTCTGTATTTAACAACCTGCCATCGAAAGACAAATGCGCATCACAATAGTCCACAATTAGAAGAACACGGCGGCCAGCCATGCATTCGTCGAACCATAGCATATAATTCTTAAACATCGACGCAGACATCTTCGCAGATGGCTCATATGCGTATGAAATGCCGAGTCCAGACACCTCTACGTCAACGAAGCATTTTGGATTCGCATGCCACCCGATTGCCCAGCAAGGCAATTTCTCGCTCCCGTCAGCATTCGTACAGACCGTCAGGGTGAATTTTTCCTTTAATATGCCTGGAAAACCGCCAGGTTGCTTTTCCTGTTCCTCGACGGCGTTCGGCCCAAATCTACTGCTTAATAGGCCGTTCCCGACGGTCTGATAGAACAAGCCGGTTTCATCCATGTTGAATACATCCTTCGGAGCGTACTGCGCAATTCTGGCACGGATTGCTGGCAGCTGCTCCTGTAAGGATCTCAGATGAGAAACCGGGCTGTCAGGCGTTGCAAGTCGTGTATTCTTGATGTTGTGCCGAACTTTGAACCGCGCGAGCCAGCCGTCCGAGAAGTGAAAAGCGTTCTCACCGGCATTGGGATAAAGAGTCTGATAGTCATCTCAGTTGGTAAGTAACACAACAAAGAACAAATGCGAAAACGGCAAATACCTTCAAGAAATATAGGCCCTGCTGCTTTAAGACGTTGCCGTCAATAGGCACAAGCCCTTTATACTCTGTGTACCACTTGTATAATGCATCCTCCATCAAGGGAAACGTAACCTTCTTCAACCGCTTGAGGTTTGGATCAACCTCCGTCGAGTCTAGGATGTCGTTCTTCCGCTTCAAGCATCGCGAAATCGCAGCCTGAGACGGCGCCACATTGAACTTCTCTCTAAACCATTCAATAAGCTGTCTCTGGTTCACTTCGGGGTGGTCATCAGCGTATAAGCATAGCTGTCGGCGCTGGTCGTTTGTCATCGAAAAATTGACCTTTTCGCTGCGGATCGGCATCGTTGCTTCTGGCGGAGGAGGCATCTGCACTGGCGCCGAGGCCAATGACCCAAGCGACGCCAGCATCCTGAAAACCAGGCACAAATAACAGCGGATACGAAATCGATTATTTGGGTTGTGCCGATAATAGATGGAGCTGTATGGGATATGTTGTGGGTGGGTGGGGTTGCGGAGTTGTGAGCGATTGCTAGGTGTTCGGAAATGGGTTAGTTCGAGTTGTCCTGATGATGCGCCCGTGGATGAACAAATTTTCTCGATCACGCCGTTCAATCATTCTACCCCCACGTTATCACCACAAACATAATGCCGGATCTTGCATCGTAAGTGCTGTTATGGATATTGTAACGGTAATTGTACAACCGAATTACTCACTATGGCTTTCTAGAAAATCTACTTCTAACTGGGCGGACGATGACGACGATAATGGATTTCCTGCCCCCCTTGTCACCAATAACGCCGACGGAACCAAGACCGTGATCTCATACAGAATCAACCCCGAGAGTGGCAAGAAGGTCAAAGTTACTCAGAAGATTAAGACGACTATCGTGAAGGAGCGTGTCAACCCGATCGTTGCGGAGCGCAAGCGTTGGGCAAAGTTTGGTCTGGAACGTGGCTCGCGACCAGGTCCAGATGTAAAGACGACGAGTGTGGGAGAGAACACACCGTTGAAGCTTGTTATCGGCTGGAAGGTATGCTTGGCTGAATATCTGCTTTATTTATAATATCTGATAGTTAACCTCGTGAGCAGGAATCGAAGGAAGAGAAGGTCGAAGTCAGTCAGAAGGAGGCGCTCCGCGTCAAAGCTATCACCTGCCGGACATGCGGTGGCGAGCATTTCACCAGCAGATGCCCTTACAAGGACCGACTGCCAACTGCGGATATTGCCGCCGACTCTGGCGTGTCAACCCCAGGAGAGTCTACTCCAGAACCTATGTCTACTGCGCCGTCAGCGGCGTCTGGCGGTAATGTTGGTGGTAAGCCAGCCTACGTTCCGCCTCATCTGCGTAACCGGACTGGCGGCGGCCGTGGTGAGGGAGAAAAGATGTCTACATTCAGAGATCGTGATGATAGTGCGACGCTTCGTGTTTCCAATATCAGCGAGGACGCCACGGAAGAAGACCTTGCACGCATGTTCGAGCGCTTTGGTCGCATTCAGAGACTATATCTTGCGAAAGACAGAGACACTGGCCGGCCGAAGGGCTACGCGTTTATCAGCTACTACGATGTCCCGAACGCGCAGAGAGCTTGCAGCAGAATGGATGGTCATGGTTTCGATAATTTGATTTTGCGGGTGGAGTTTTCCAAGAAGACTTAAAACGTGTTGTAAGGTGTTGTGGTCTTTTGTGGTCTTTATGTTGACTTGTTTACATGATGTTATGAGTTGTGATACTTTACACGGTACAATATATGCCAGTAATCCTACAGTTATGGACGTTAAAATGTTCCATCTTTCATTTCACCTTCATTTTGTTCTTTTAAACGCCACGCTGGATATGCTCTGTCCACGGACGCCTCCGAACTCGTATACAGGATACTTGATTGTCTCCCATCTTTCCAATCCTGTATGACATCTATTAGTTAACTTGCTTCATAGATTGGTGTCACACGTACCGTCCACATCCATCAGAGCGAGAAGCTCCTTTTCCGTAAAATTGCAACTGGTGATCAAAATTACTCCCCCGACTCTGACTAACTTGTCTCTGACGGTCAATGGATAGAGCTGAACTCCAGTCTTTCCTTCACTTGTCACATTGTCACTAAGCGCAATCGCATCCAAAGTGCCTTTGTCCAGAACCAAATCCCAACCTTCATTTGTCTTCGCTTCACCGAAATTGAGAAAATCAGCATGCACAAAGGTGATACTATCATCCGGATCTTCAATCTCCTCGTCCTCCTTCTTCTTTCTTAAAATTCGATTCGCAAAAGTGACAGACGTTACCGAATAGTCTATTCCGCACAATTTCCCCATAAGACCGCCCTCGGATCTTAGGCGAAATATCAGATGGCCGTTGCCAGTTCCAAGATCGATCGCTTTCGTCGACACCCTTGAAAACGGAAAGTCGTCGTTGACACTTTCGTCTGAAGAAGCTGTGTGGTCAATCAGGAAGTCGATGATCCTATCCTCCGCGTCTGCGTCCGCAAACCACACCTCTCCCTCGTCATCTGAGTTATCCGAGTAATTCGTTTGTTCTAGTGCGTAGAAATCGTCCCAACTATAAAACCAAAATTAGTTGGCAACAAGAATAAACAATTTGGAATATAATATTCGTACTATTCTTTCGTTCCCAGCTTAGAGGGATTTAGCCGCTCTACTTCTTCAGACATATTATAATCTGCTTGGTAATCTTCGTAGTGTTTCAATTAAGGACGTGACGGTTGCTACCGTCGGTGTCTCAAATGACTGTTCTTCGCTTCTCAACTTTCAGGGGCTAATCTATTATTTACTACTATTTTCTTTGCTATCAATGAAATATGATGCAACCATATAGTGTCAGAATATTTTTACATCGATTAAAAAAATTCTTCTATATTGTTATCTACATTTTCTAGTGCGGCGTGAAGAGCAGCAACATCTGTCTTGTTCGAGTTGAAGGGTCAGAATCACAAGATGGCGTAGACCCATAGGAGCATTTTCAAGGAGCATCTTATTCGGGCCCCCAGATACCCGGCTGTTTATCACGTGAGTGATGGCGCCTTTCCACATTTAGTTAGGCTACTCGTCCTTCGGTACCTCTATGCCTTCAGCGGTCAGCCGTTGAGTGAGTGCCGGGTAAGTAGACTTCGTCCTTGCTGAGTCCAAAATGCGTGTTATTGTCCGACATGCACCTTCAGAAGTAACATACGTTTGCACCACTTTATTGCCTTTTTGTGAAATTATAACTGAATAATATAGATATAAATAGGACAGTTTCTTTGTAGAACTTTTCTCGTTCATGGTGGTGTATGAAGACTCAGTTATGAGTCTAGGAGATATTAGCCATTGCACAAGGTGAACGGCTCGCATAAGTTCACTTCGTCGAGCATTTACGTGTGCGAGTTCATCGCAGATAAGTATAAACAGCATACGTGAATGCATCAGTACCATGGATGACTTAAAATATAGAAAGCTCTAATTAAATAACAATAAAAGAGAAACCGAGTAACATGATATAACAAACTATATCACTCATCTTCAAAAAGATGACCCTCCTCTTCATCGTCTGACTCCTCAATAACGTTCTTCGAATTATGAATTATATCTTCGATATTGCTACCAGTAAGATATGGCCATTTGGATCTCTTTAGTGAAGAGATCCAGACCTTCATTATCGTCGAACGTTCCTCATCATTGTACCTTGATGCCAGGTCTTCCTCCAGTTCGTAATACTTCGTGCGAAGGTTCTCTAAGATCTCCTTGCAATCTAAAGCTCGACACGCTGGTGCACCAATTTCCTGTTGCATGGCAGTCTGCACATACTCGACAGAAGTAGCCTCATATACCTCCATTCCAGACTCCTCAAACATGAACGCAAAACGCTCCCAGTTGTCAGGAGTTAGCGTATCAAAATGGAGATCGGAAAAGAAGATATGCGTGCAAGGGAGCAGATACTTTGCTAATCAATAAATCGAGGATCTTCTCTCGGACATTGCCTGTAGCTCTTGAATAGCTCTTGAACCAATAGTTTCTGAATAGTAATTGGAAAGGCTTTAAGTTCTGGCTTGTCTTCGACTTCTTTGAGGTGCGTCGTCCTAAACCTTTCCTCAACGCGTCTTGAATCTTCGTCGATCTTTGATCCAATAGAATTCAAGTATGCTACAAGACCCAGGAAGCCGTATCTGTCGAGTTTAAGCA